>JBCEWB010075026.1:0-13076 GCA_039654565.1 Peronia peronii | reverse complement strand
AGATAGATAGATAGATAGATAGATAGATAGATAGATAGATAGACAGATAGATAGACAGATAGATAGACAGATAGATACATAGACAGATACATAGACAGATACATAGACAGATACATAGACAGATACATAGACAGATAGATAGACAGATAGATAGATAGCCGAACATGTAGGTAGGTAAGTAGGTAGGTAAGTAGGTAGATAGGCAGACAGATAGATAATTAAACAGACGGACGGATGGACAGACTGATGGGTGGATGGATGGATGGATGGATGGATAGATGGACGGACGACAGACTCACGGATGGAAGGGCTGACGGGCTGACGGACAGACATATAGGTTGACATAATATAGACAGAGAGATAGACCGATAGATATAAGACAGGTGAAATACTCTTCACTATTGTTGTTGATAATTTTACTTAATCGTACCCCTATTGTTTCTCTCAGAGTTCAACAGCCTCAGACTTGAGCTCTTGCTCGTCTTTATACCCAAGACCAGAAGTCACTCTGCAGAACAGAGATCTGTGGGCAACAACACATGAGGTCGTGGTTAGTGCCGAGGGCAGGTAAGCTCCCCTCTGCCTCTGTCTTTATGTTTTGTTTATATACTTTGTGTGGCACAACAAGTATATAATTACTTTGTCAAACTCTTTCTTTATTCTTTGATAAAAGGAATATTTATCCATCGATCCACCCATCCACCCATCCATCCATCCATCCATCCATCCATCCACGCATCCTCGATCCTCGCTTCCTCACTCTTTTCACCCACCCACCTGTCCATCCATCCATCTATCCATCCATCCATTCATCCATCTCATTCAATCATCCTCCTACTTATTCAATATAGGCCAATGTTTCCCTTCATCTCTCTGAGGGTGGATCATCTGGGGCCTGGAGTATCCTACAGTATGAGCATGGAGCTAGCGCCAGACACAGGTTTTCTGTACGAGTACAAAGATCACGAATGGCAGCCCTGCCTCGACGCTCCCAGTAGCCAGCAGCGGCTCCTGTACCATCACCCTGACAATGCCAAACTAGGAAAGGAGTGGAAAAGCGGTGTCCACTTCGATCGTTTGAGACTGAGCACTCTGAAGCAAGGCAAGAACATGGTAAGAGAACAGATGTTGACTAGTCAGTGGTATGAGAGACAGAGAGAGAAAGAGAGAGCGAAACCAATCGTCGGTCGACAAACAGACAGACACAAAGACAGAGAGAGAGAGAGAGAGAGAGAGAGAGAGAGAGAGAGAGAGAGATACTCTTACTTCCTTACTGACGTTTCACGCTGGTTAACCAGTGATTTTCATCTCATGTTAGATACATTTTCTTTATCATTTAGCTGAAGATTCAAGAACGTCGGCAATATTATCCTGTGATTTACATCGAAACTTCAGATGTGTCTTGGAGATATCCACTGAGGGATGCTGTGTTTATCACTGTCACAGTAGACAGGTAGGATAAGTGAAATTGTTGGATCTGTTTACAATGAGCCAGACTGATCAGGTATACCAGAGGTATGAACAAACTTTTCTCCCATTTGATAAAGACAACAAACTCATTGCATACGGTCAACCATTGAACGTGTTGCCTTTTCACGCGTTAGCCCTCGACATTCTTTTACGCAAAAAGAAGAGAATGGTAGAAGCCCGGGGTATATAAGCAGGTTCTCTGCTCCCACCTGCAGGTGGTGAAAGCCCGCCATTGGTGGAATGTCTCCCATGAAATGCCATCCTCACCATTCCAGGGGTGAGATCTCTTCTCTCTCTCTTACCCCAATCGTCTGTCCCGCTCTCTTTCCTCTCTTCTTCTTGAAGTGTAAACGTATCTAACCGTGTTTGGCACAATATAGCCGTGACCGTGCTGATGTGAAAATGGTTTAAACCACCCAAAGAGAAGCAATAGTAGCCTGTTGATTCCATATCAGTAAGTACGTGTAGGCCGTGAGTAATTTGTGCTCGTGTGGTTCTGTGTCAGTAAAGGATAAAAAGAATGGATATTGGTAACTAACTCTGTGTCAATAAAGGAGGTAAAGAATGAATATGTACAGCTGCTTTCAATAAAGGAAAAAGGGATGATCAATGATCAGTGACAACACCCAGCTGTCTGGTATCATGGGAAAAGAAATTAAAATGGTAATTTTGCTGGCGTTTAACAGTCAAAAAAAAAAACCACAAAAAAACAAAAATAGTCAGACGAAAACAAGGAAACAGAGAAAGAAAGAAAGAAAGAAACAAGATGGGAAGAAAGAACAAAAAGAATTTAAAAAAAAACTCAAATAGAAGGAAGAAGGAAAAGACAAAAAAAAAAAAGAAAGACAGGAAGAAAGAAAATGAATGAATGAAAGAAAGAAAGAAAGAAAGAAAGAAAGAAAGAAAGAAAGAAAGAACCACAGCCAACTTGAAGACCCTAGCTCATTTCTCACTTGAAACTCGTGCAAGTCGGCTATCTCAATGTGATGTTAGTTCTGACATTAATGGTGATGAAAGTGATATCTCAAAAGCAATTGTTCATTCTTTTCTGCTTATGCCCTGTAATTATCATAGCCGGAACCACACATCTAGTTTACGATTACCCTAAGGACAGATGGCTGCGCTCAATTGGCCGAAATCAAATGGACTATTCTCTTTGATAATATGGATTGATCTTGTATGAATATATCTGACTGGCCCACTTGCATAGTTTTTATATTTTAGTGTTAATTTCATTCATACTCTTTTTAATTATGGGATGGTAATTGTGATCCAATACATTTTAAGACAAAAATGGTAGAGATGTTCAATGCTTATTGTCGAAATCGTCTAGAAAATTTACTTATTTTCGCCATGAATTTGTGGATTTTTTTTCCATATAGATCTTGACCATTTTCGTTAAAGAAATCAGAAACGTTTTTTTTCTCCGAACTTTGTTTTGGGTAGTCATTTTCCCACTCATCATGGCAGTCCTTTGTTTTTGGGTCTATGACATAAATACCGGTGGGTTGCGACCCCGGAAACCTTGGCAGGGAGATAGCATAGCCTTTGCTAGAGGTGCTTTGGATAAATTCCACTAGCTGGGCTGAGTAGCGGCTGAAACCTACAAGTATGTTGTTATTATTGTAATAATAATTGTTTCCTTTTTATGAATAAAGATTGGACTAATGTTGTCATTTATTTTGCTAATAAATAATTACAGGATTCTCGAATTTTTTTTTTGGTTAGATGTTTCGTTCCCTCTCCATTAAAAAAAAAAAAAAAGAAAAGAAAAGAAAACGTTAATCAAGCTGCAGATAGTAGGGAGTGGCGTGGGTTTCAAACCTTTGGGTAAGGAGTCGCGAGTACAAAAACGTTGGGAACCACTGGCTTACTGGATGCGTCTCACGCACTTTCAACGAAGTGAACACTGCTCAGTCAAAAGTTGTCTAAGCGCGCAAACAGTGCATTTGCCATCCTCACGGTTTGCGTACTCATTAGTCAGGGATGTCAAATTTCCTACTTTAGTAGGAAAATAAACTTTTTGGCTGTCAGTAATTTCTCTGTTGGCACCAAATCTGGTATCAAGTACCATTAACGCTCTTCAGTTTTATGTGTTGCTAAAGAATATGGCAGCAACTTTTCCTATTCATGTAGTCAGGTCGACATCCCTGATTAGTGCAAACTTCAGCATGATCAGCAAGACTCTCCAGACGCTGTTTGGGCAACAGAAATCACTCTGATTGCCTTGGATTTCCGAAATTATAATTTGACTAAATTTGATACTGAAAAAAAAAAAAAAAAAAGAGGATGCAGGACAAACCAAATGACGCCCATTCTAGAAATAATAATTCTATAAGTATCAGTAGAAAGGGTTAGGGTTCCTATGATGATACGAATTATAATATTTATAATAATAATAGCAATAGCAATAGTAATAGTAGTAGTTAGTATTCTAGTGTAAAGTATGACCAGCAATTTCTTGAACAATAGATTTTTAGAATAGAATTTACATTTCTATGGTATATACCAAAAGATCGATAAATAGATAAAGAACTAAATGAACAATAGATAAATAGATAATAAATAAATCAATAAATAAAATAAAATAAATTACAAATAAACAAATGAACTAAATGTACTATGAATATGTTATCTTCATCTGAAATAGTTTATTGATATGACTAGACGGCTGATTATTCAATTTTCTACTCTATGTGCACAGATCCCCGCTTGCCCGTCCCGAGCGAAATGTGCTACAGATTCCTTCAAGTCCTGACAGCAATGGGTAAGTCAACTCAGTCATGTTTCACTATCCGTATAAAAATCCGTGCTCTATCACTACCACCACCACTATCGTCCCTCATCATTTTATAGAAATGTCTAAAAAATTTACGACTGACTGTCTTCCGGCAACGGCCTGTCTAAGTCTGCCTATATTACCTGTGCCTGTTTATCTACCTGTCTATCAGCCATCAAATCTTCTCAGTCCATATCAAATTAGAAAAACATCACCGAAAACCATTTTTCAAAGCCATGGACAATTAATAAGTTATTTCAAACAGTAATATTTTCTAGTTTGCTTCCAATGGATCTGTATGTATCTCAAAATGATGCCACAGTTTTTATAAATCATACTATGAAATTCTAGACCAAACGAATACTTCATTCTGAAACATGGTTAATTTTTTCAATCACAAGCACAATAGGTCACCAGTAAGTGCTCACTGGGAAGGGCACTTGGGTGTTCAGAGTTGGCCATCGTTAACACAGCCAGTTAGATGTTACTGTTAAGATCCCTTACGAAACAAGTATTTCTGCTAGTTCTGAATTGTAATTTTAAGTTATATCAAAAACATAAAACTACCTACCCACCTACCTACTTACCTACCTACCTACCTATCTACATACATACATACACACACATACATAAATATATACATACATACATATACACATGGAATAAGACAGCAGATTGTAGATATTTTTTTGTAGAATTCAAGACAAAGTCTTTTTACTATCATTCTCCAATTGATCTTATTATTATTATTATTATTTATTATTATTATCATTATTATTATTATTTTTTTAAATAAATGCATGTTAGACCAGACACCATCATTACAACTTAATATCGTATCAATTTCACAAGTTTTCTGGGACCCGGTAATAAGCATCGATTTTCATTGTTTTCCGAGGATGCCAAATATCAATAATATAAGATATTATGTCAAAGGATCTAGAAAAATTAGTATACCAAGCTGGATTATCCTATGCATGGCATGTCAGCCAAAGACTGGAGGAAGGACACATTCAGTTTATGTAACGGGAAATTCGATGACCAGTCTACTGTCGGCTTAGGCCGAAAACATACTGGTCCGTTCCATTAGCAGTCAGCAAAAGGTAGGCTGCTGTCGAGGAAAACGTAAACAAAGTGAATCCGTCAGACTATCACCTTTGTTTGTATTAAGCATAGTTGAATTTTTTAAAAAATGATTATTAAAAACCACTTTATAGGCAATAAATCGCAAAACCTTCGCTCACGTACCTAATTTTTGGTCGCTGATTTCAAATCTGCCATCAAAAATAACATTTGATGAAAAAAAAACGGATTTTAATTTTTGCAATAGTACGCCCCGCCTGGGCCATTTTTAGACATGTGAACAATCGAAGACAATGGAGCGTGTCATACTTCAATCCGACTGACCTCTGCCAGCTGGATTTAGTCGGGGGTGACTATAATTACAATATCCGTTTTGTCTATATTTTCCATTTTGCACCACTTCAGTCACTGACTTTTGTGCCCGATTTCTGTCGGATTGTCGGACCAGTATATTTTCGGCCTTAGGCTTACTCAACACACAATTGCTCGTGAGCACCGAGAGCGGGCATGGCTTTATTCGGGTTACTCGAGTACTCCCTTCAATGAACACTGAGAACTGAACACCGTAGACCGTAAACTGAACGCTAATGGATGGTGAGAGGAAGGAAGGGGGGGGGGGGGGGGAGCATCGTCGGTGACTCCCATTTCTGTTCCACTCTTTTTCTATTATTCCACAATGATTCCAAAGACACCCCCCCACCCCCCGCCCCCTTCTGGCCACTGATCCTCTCAACAACAGTAAACCTAGGGCATAAATGCTGAATGATGCTCCAGTATCTAAATGAATAACAATATTCAGTGTTCTTGGACTAGAGTAGACAAGCAGTGGTCTAATACTAGTGCTCAATGTTCAGGCGACGGAGTGGAATAATTACTGGAGTAGTGCTAAATCGTATAGCTTCACTGTAGTTCAGTCGGTCTCAAAACCAAGTACTAAAGTCTTATAGCTTCACTATAGTTCAGTCGGTCTGAAAACCAATTTCCCTGGAGGTTGTAATGTACTTTCAAACATTTTGATATCATCTCTTTTTCTTCTTCTTCCCTATTGTATTACTTTTTTTTTTTTTTTTTCATTTAAGATTAGAAAGTACGTCAGTCTTTACTGTCCTTTCTTGCCGTCACAGCGCCTAACCAAAACAAATTAATATTAGAAGACTTACTAGAGTATACATACATATTAAGTTTGGACAACGTCATGAGAAGTACGACAGACTGTGGGCCTGGGCTGTTTAAATACATGTGCACAAGCGAACAGAGATTCACCTTGCGTGAATGTAAACAGGCTGCACACGTTACAGGTGCATTTTCAGAGAAGCACGAATTATTTCTTACATAAAATTCACTCTTTCTCTCAGCCAGTAGAGTGTGATCATAGTTAACATCAATGCATCTGTTCCTTTATTGTAGCATTCTCGTGGTAATAGCTATTTAAGTCAAGTAGCCTACTAACTATCTATATCCGTTCCCTCCTCTTTCCCCCCTCCCCTTCTTTTCTTTTTTGTTGTTTTCCAGAAAACTCCCAGCCATCTTGTTAAGCCCATCTCAAAGAAAACAGACAAGTAAGTGTGTCCACAGCTGTGTTATTGTTATGTAAATCTGTGTGAATCCTACATTTCCAGTACCTTAGTATGGGGAGAACAGTATGTTCATATAATATGCGACTGCGTGTAAATTTGGTCTGTCTCACAATTAACGACTGACGGCACCGATCGACCGACTGACCAATGACCGATCAACCAAGCAATCAAGTAACGAAGCAACCAAACATGAAACCATTCGACTATCTAGCCAACCAACAAACTAATCATCCGACCGAACAATCAACCTAACACAACAGAGGTGAAAGAGGTTGTAGAAACATGTTTATGTTTTTGTCGCCTGACGTGGGGATGTTAGATAGCTTCATTTGCTGTAAAAGTAGTGAGGTATTTAACATATGCTATAACCCCCCCCCCCAAAAGAAAACAAACAAAACCAAAACAACACACACACACACACACACAAAATCCAGTCCTCAAATATGACTATTTAAAAAAATTACCACAATTGTTTTTGGTTCTTCTTCTTCTTCTTCTATTTTTTGTTTGTAATGTGACGTTTTCTTGTCTTCTCTTGCAGACCCGAAGAAATTGGGCTGTGATTCTCACGTAGCTACTGTCGACCCGTCCCCGGATCATCAGACTTTAGAATCCCAGCCAGTTGATCTCGCCAGCCCCTCAAAATTGTACGTCGAAGCTGACCTTTCCCCAAAATCTCGTTCTCTCACCAAGTCAGGCAGATCTTACAATTTCTTGCTCTCTGACAGCGAGGAGGACGAAGGTATTCAACAAGCGGAGAGCAATGGTCGCTCATTAGACCATGTTAATTACTTGGGCTGAAGTTCGAAGTCTGGATCTTTACCAACTGCCAATTCAATGACTGAATCGTCATTAACATTTCTTAATTAATCTCCAATGCCAACAGAGCGTTAACGTTACTACCAAACTTTACTTCCGTTTTTACAAAATAACTCAAACTCACTTGAATGCTGGTTTATGATCACGCCTGATCTTTATCTGCCACTATTTCTTAACTTTTTCCACGTTTAGAAAAGAATACTAAGACAAATTACGGCATTTTCCCGCGTTGATGGGAGATAGTCGGACACATAGTTTCTCAAACTCGAAATATTTCATAGAAAAGTACACTAGTCCAGGTCGTGGGTTATGCGCATGCATAATATGAGTGGTAGATGGGCGCCAGGGAATGAAGACATAGGCCTACAAAGTCACCAAGAGACATGGAGCTAGAAACTACTGGAGCGCGCACTGCCGCCATCTTGTACTCCCACCCAGGAGACCTCCCGAGCGGGCGAATGAAGGAGGGCAGGAGGTTAATCACTTTACCGGATCACTATTTTACAGTTACTATGATGCATACTTGTTGCGTTATCGGTTGCTCTAAACGAAGACGTTGGAAAAAATAAATCATCAGCCGATGTGCCATACCACTGCCGATGAGTGATTGTTTTTGTTGTTTGTTTGTTTGTTTTTAAGTTCGAAAGATCTATTTGCAATGTAATTCAGATTGTGAATACTACGGTTTTTTGTTTGTTTATTGTTTTTTTTGTTTGTTTGTTTTATAGAGGTAAGAGAGTCGCATCATGTCTTCTCTGCAGAACAAAGAACAGAGATTGACGGGAATTAGCTTGTTTCTGCTAAATACTAATCACATACAACTTACTTTAACTAACGTTTTCAATGCTAAACTTTGAATGGTTTCTAAACTTGTACATTCATAATTGTTTTGACAACATCGATTTTATTTCCAGACATAGAGATTTTTTTTTTTACCTAAACGTAAGAGGTGAGTTCACTCTACAAAAAAATCTTAGAATTTACTAAGACAACAGGCCGGATCGTGCCATAAATCATGCAGTCAATAGGTGCTTGGACCTCTCAGGCATTGGGAATTCCCTTTGTGTGGTCACTGGGAATTTCCTAGATTTTGATTCACTTTGATCTCCCATTAATAGCCACTCTCTGATAGAACAGCTGCAGGTTTTCAATCAAACTGATTAAAGCGCAACATCCGGCCAATAACCTGTCTTTCTCTGCTAAATTGCCGATATTATTTTATTGCTAATCCTCAGATTTTCTAAGTTGAGAGATTGATCTGTTCGTTTGATCAGTAGCCAAACAGAAGATAACAAGCTCTAGTATCCAAATGACCATGACAGGTCTACAGTGTTTACTTTAACGAAGATGATTTTCTGATCCATAACAAAAATAAAAAATCTAAAACTAGGAGCAATCCCAAAGAATCTTGATGTGACTTCATATGTCTGGGGAAGGGATAGGGAAGCTATACTAACATTTCTATGGAAGTTTAACGTAATCTTTGTAGGCCTGTGTTATCTTAATCAAATAAATGACTTTACATTTTATTCATTTTGTCTTCGTTTGGCTTGAATATACTTTGTTACAAGTGTAATTTACTTGCATTCATTGATAAACAGCGTTTTTATATCAATATATTAGTTTGACTTTTTTTCTTTTTCCCATACAGGTTTTACATTGTCTTTTAAACCGTCCCGCTCCTTGTCTTGTACTTTTATCAATCCTTCTGTTTATTCTTTTAAATAACAAAATATGTCTGTGGATCTACCCATACCTTTTAATAACGGTTATGTAACCTACTGAGAGTGAATTGTTATGTTTTGATTTATGTGCTTTTTTCTTTTTCGACGTTCTACTTTTATTTCTAGTACAATGTACAATTTTAGCTTGATTTCTAACAATTGCACCGCATTTTGACATTACTTTGTATTTACTCATTTTTCAGTCACAATGAAGAGATTCTTCCTCTGTCTTGCATTGCTCCTTTACTACAATTTTAATATTTATTTACGTTATTTTAGTAATTAAAGTTAATTCAAATAGGTAAACGGGAAAACTGTCCTTAAAAAAAAACAACAACAAAAAAACACCTGACAAAATACGGAAGGTTTATTCAATGCTAAATTTGCTTTTCATTTGAATTTTAATGGTTTAGGATGGGAAAAAGCTGTTAAATCGTGAGTTTCCTTCTGTGTAATCTATTAGCCGTGAGTGCCTGTTGCCCTTCATTCGGCCTTCCCGATGACCATTCAATTCGGCACACGGCATCCACCATTTTTAAGTAAGCGAAGAGTGAGAGGTGCCGCGCATGCGCGCAGTGGGCGCTGTAGTTTCTAGCTCTATGCCAAGAGAGGACACCCAGACACACTGACCATGCCAAAACGATGGTGAGAAAACCACAGGTCACAGCTATGATAATGAATATCTTCTTGTTACACTAAAGATCATTCTCTGCTCTCAAACATAACTTCCAAACCTAGTCTAATCCTGCTGTGTAGAAATACTTTCTTGGTGCTGTTACCAAAGCATATTGGACCTAGTCAAGTAATTTATTTATCTGCGAACACATTGGCTACATACATGTATACACATGCATGTACTGAAATATATAATCAATCTCCTCATGGCATGTTCAGCACAATTTTATTGGTCAGCTGGGTTTTACTGGTCACTAGTTGCTGTTTTCATTGATAAAAACAGCTGTAAAGACTCAAGCTGTGAAATGACTGATGAGTAAAGGATGAGTTACAAGTCCTAAAGAGCTGAATACGTCTTTGACATTACATCAGTGGCTGATATTTCCTTCCGTCTGGAAACAAACACTATTATAGCTCCAGTCGTCCACGCGTTTTCCGCGTTGGCTCACGATGTCGGTCGGTCAACTGTGTGACCTGATCAAGCAATTATTGTTCTGACATCTTCCTGGCTCACAAGTCTTTACTAATGTATTTGCACTCCCTAGCTACGAACCAGTGCTCTCCAACACTCCTCAATCGCTAATTCACAAAGGGACGCAGTTTTTGAGAAGTCATGTTGAGGAAACAGCAGAGAAGGAAAGAAAAAAATCAATATTGAGCTCGTTGCTTAAAACATACATCATGAAACATTCCGAATTATTCATGGTGAAAGGAAAATATGTTACTTTTTATCGTCATCATTTTATTTTTTTTTTCCAATCACAAGAAGAAAGGTGATACATGTAAATTGATTTTGTTCCTTCCTTGCACTGTTGTTAGCACCCTTTGTGTTTGGCACAAGGCAGTAACAAGGCGTGTAAAACAAACAAACAAACAAACCAAAAAACATATCATTACGAGCGCAAAATTAGTCTTCTTGTGAACAAACCTGTCTCCGAGAGTTTTTAACTCATTGTAGCCAGCCATGTGGTCAGTAAAGATTTTGTCAAATATAAGAGAAATCAGTGAATCAGTAGGGGGCATTCTTAATTTATCGTCGCACTTGTCTGAAAAGAGGGCTAAAACCCATCAATAAAATTCAGCAAACAATAGATCGTTGACTCTCCGGATAAGAGTACATCACAAGCCCCCCCCCCCTTTTTTTTCCCTTATCACTGACACTCAACTCGTCCTTATTCATCTGAAAGAAAAAGAAGAAGATTAAGAAAGAATAAACTATTTTTCATTCATAAAACCTATAAAAAGTATGACCAGTGTGATAAATGCATACTTTTCTGGACATTGATATACAGTATTGCCATGGGACCAGCTACTCAAAGCAGCTGAAGACCTGAATGTAAATACGTCCATGCAAACATACATGTACAATAACCAATGCGCTTGTTCACGTTTTCTTTACTGCCTGTAAAGATGTTTCAGATGCCTGATCAGATTTCATACTTTGAAGAAACATAGAGAAACGCAAAATATTTTCAAATAGCATCTTTAAAGATCCTTATGTGATTTCAGACATGTCGCTGATTATTTTCTCTAGCAATGCAAAGTATTATTCTTTGCTGTAAAAAGCATCCATTGACTTTCGACCCTTCCCTGACTTTGTCTAATTAATTGACGATAAGCGGATGTCATCATTCACCGAGCTTCTCGATTCCTGTTTTCCGGAGTTTTATAATTATTTTTACTATAGAATGTTTAAGATTCTTATTTCTATGATATGTTTTAGAAGTTGTTACATGCTTGTTTTAATATTGAGTTACTCAATTATATTTTAAACATTCAGCTCAAATATCGGATTTGATTATCGTATCATATATGGCTCTAACTTCAGGACAGCATTTGTTCTAAATACATGTACATAAAACTATGTTACCAACTGCTCATTTGAAAGCTAATTTGCTCAAACATATCCTGTATATATTTTTTAATTTCTCTGTTATTGAAATACGTATACATGTATATCGTAGATGATGCAGTTTTCTTTTTATTACATTCCCTTTGAGCATACGGTCAGTTTTAGTTTTTCTCAATCACTGGCTTTTTTTCTTATATTTTCATCTTGTATTTTCTTCATTTTAGTACTGAAATTATAATATAAATTTGGTATTTTAATCTTCTGTGTTCCAATCTTGTTTAATTTTTATCTTGTGTTGAGGGTTCCCATTTTGGAAAATAAAATACTTTTTTAAAAAAATTACTTAATGACATAACCAGACAATGGTAGGCCTTCTGTACACGCAAGCCTTCCATCCTCCTGCGGGTGGTTACCTCGCCAGGAGAATAAATGAACATGTAATCTTATACATGTACATGTATAGAGAATAGCACATGACTCATCAGGTCATATGGTTTGCAGTATGTTATGAAATTTATTCATGAAATACCGGTATTTCTTTAACTTCTTTAATGCTCATCTCAGTGACCTCATATGGTAGGCGAATGTCTGGTTACTCATCAATCACAGAAGCGGACAGCTTCTACATTTGTTACTTTACGTTGCCTATGTTAACCTTTCGTGGAAACAGAGACATGATTGCAAACAACTTCAATTTACGCTCAGCCACTAAAAGCCCAGCATCCATATTGCTACTAAAAAGGGTTTCGGTTGTCTCTGAATCAAAGTTTCAGTGACCAAGTGTAAAAGTCTGAATATTTCTGAAAATCCTAGTGTTAGAATCCTGATCGTTTGAAGGTAAGCAATGGGATGCTTCTTAATTGTTCTTTAACTTTATGACTGCGCAGATGAGAATCACTGGAATTTGAGAGAAAAAACAAACAACATATTTTAATGATAGGCTCGACATGATGACATTTTGAGGAAAGTCACATTTTTGATCTCGTCATTAGATTCCTCGTGAGGCCATGCTCCTCCTCCTTATCATCATTTTACGAAAAATATATACGACTGTCCAACCGGTAACTAATCAAACAATTAAAAAAAGCAAATAACAT
>JBCEWB010075015.1:0-13076 GCA_039654565.1 Peronia peronii | reverse complement strand
ACAGTTTTTTGCTATCTACTTTTTTGTTTCGAAACCGATTCTGACCAAATTTGGTATACATCATTTTCATAACAAGACTAAAAAACATACATATGCACGGCCTATTCAATTGGTAAGTTTAAGAGAAAAATGGGTTTTTAGTATGAAAAAATGGCGAAATTTGATTTTTTGTTACATAGAATTTTCAAAAATTTCTAGAAAATTTTCTTTTTCAGGGCAAAAAATATGAAACTTTTTAGACATTATGTCAGACAATATGTTCACCAAGTTTTATCAACTTCCGTTGAAATTTGACGGAGGAGACAGATTTTAAAATCAGTCAATTTAGACTGAAAATCCAAAATGGCGGCATTGCCATGGCAAATGTATAAAAAAGTTGATTTTTTTTCCCTGTTTTCCTCTAATTTGAACATGCTGAATTCGATGGAAAAGGTTAAAATGCAGCATTTATTTGAGAGATTCTATTATTGCCTAGAACTGTTAGTACTGTAGTACATGTAGATAGCTTGTAGATAGTCTATGAAACTGATAAATATTGAGTTTGTTATATGAAAAGCATATAAAAGCAAACTGCTACAAAAATTTTCTTGAGAAGCATAGATTGGTAGGAATCCTTGACTATCACACAGGAAGAAGGAAAATGAATGGCTACAAAATGAAGCTCAAAAAATAAGAATAGAAAGTGTGAGTACCTTTTGCATTAAATTTTTAATATCAGGAAATTATTTCATAAATGAAATACATGTACAAGAAAGAAATATAAGCTAATTACATGAAATTTATGCTTTCCCAGTGCACATAAAGCGCAATGGATGTTAACTTTTAACAAACACGGGTGAGAATGACAATTAACAACTTAAGTTAGAAAATCAGAGCAGCATATCACAACATTCCTCAATACATAATGTTCTTAGGAAAGTTACACGTATTAAGTTCATGTTGTAACACACAATATTAATTAAAAAAACAGTAAACATATCTTCCCTGTAAGTCCCTAAACGCATAAGTCCGGAAAATTGGGTCATGACGTTTTTGGCTTTATTAAACGAGAATGGGTTTCCCCCACCTCTCAAATCCATGGAACCAATGAAAGTTACAGTTTTTGTCACGTGATCTAAACGCATGATTCATAATTTCACTTCGATTTAGTAAGTTTTTTGTCTCTCTTGTAAAATTCACCTCTGCGGACTTATGCTGGGACGATATACTTGAAAATGACTACAGATTACTTACTCATCTCCAGCATGAATACATGAGTTATATGGAGAAGAAGACCAGCAAACGGCAGACAACTATCATTACACTAAGTGATCACAACAAACAAGAGATCAGAAATATTCAGCTTCAGAGGCAAAACATGGAGGAAGAATTTGATGATAAGAAAAAAGGTAGGCATATGTTATGACATTGAAATAACAAAGAAATTAAATAACATTATATATGGACAAATTTTCCACTCAACAGTTCATGATTTTATCATTGATTTCTGATTGATGATAGACAAGTTAAAGTCTTTGACATAATATTTAGCTCACAAACATGTTCTGTTTATGAAGTAATGTTTCTCTCTCTTTTTTTTTTTCATTTGGTAAATTCATCTGTGAAGCACTGTTGTTGATTGATTAACTATTCTCTCAGTAGAAAATAAACATAACTATCACTATCCTGTATTAGAAATCAGCAGATTGCTAATTAAATAAGATTCATTTGGAAATTAGAAAAAGCATACAGACTGGAAAAAATAATACTAAATTAATAAAATATGTGGACTGAATTTAAAAAATAACTTGTTCTAAATAACTGAGAAATTTTGAAACTGACTTGGGCAAAACAGTTTTCATTATCAAAGGAAAACGAGGTAAAAAAAATCCATTGGAGAAAACGAAAAAAAACAAAAAGAAACAACTGAATTTTATTACAAAAATTACATTGGATGTATTGTTACACCAAATATATTTTCAAATAAGTCATTATTCTCTTCTGTTTGTCAGCTTTGGAAAATCTCCTGCTTGAAAAACAACATCTTCTAGAAAAAACAAACCAAGAATTAGGGGATCTTCAAGAATACAAGGTAGGAATGTAAAAATAGAAGGTGCTTAAAGTGTGACTGACCTCGTATTTCACAGCAGATACAGAAAACAGATTGTGTCTCACAGTAGTTTTAAGACAGCTTGAGGTCTCTGAATATTAATTATATAAGGCAGAAACTTAACAAAAATATACATGTGAATGTACTTGTCACACAGACTCTTCACAAAGGTGTTTTGTATGCCACCTTGACAAACAGGATATGTAGACTCATGCATATATTTGGTACTGGAAATCATTTTAATGAATACATATTCTTATCTTTTATATCATTGATCATAAGTAAATAGATGCTCCACAGAACCTGATATAATGACCAATTTCTTGAGCAACAAATAAATGTATAAATTATGTTATGAAATCTGTCGGAGATGACGAAGTGTCAGGATAGAAGTTGATACAGGATGGAATATTATTATTTTTATTTACTTATTTTTCAGTAAGGGCAGACTCAGCCATTTTTGTATTGCCTACTCAGTGTACTTTGATTTTTGGCTCACTCTGTATACCTTGTTAACAGGACTTACAAACTGACCAACTGAACAAAATAAGAGATCTGGAGCGACAAGTGATGCAAATGCGGGCTCATCATACAGAGCGCATTCAACAGATGAAATCTGATTTTCTGAGAGAAAAGAAAGAATATCAACATGACTCTGATTTCCGAATACAGTCCTTGGAAAAGAAAGCAAACAAAGTGAGCATCTTTTGTCCAAGAAATGTCAGTGTCTATGTCTTTATATAGATACTAAAACAAGCCTGATTATGACTATAGAAGTGGGTACAATCGTGGACTATTCCCACTTCTTGAATAAAAATTGTTTGCAGCTCAAAGTCACTTCTTAATAATTGCTTCAGTTATACTTCTCCTGATTTAAAATTTCTCTAGGAGTGCTTGATGCTAAAGCCACTTTAGTAGTATCAAGATTACGCTACATACTTGATCTGAGGAAATCTGAAATATTCTCTTTTGCTTACATGTTCTCTCATACAAATGCATCAGATGATCATTATTTTGCCTTTAGCTTTGACCACTGTGAAGATTATAGAGTACTTAGTAAAACTGTAAAGTTAATATCTAACATTTCAAATTTGTGTAAATATGTATTCATGTAAGACATGAAACATGATGGTTGAAACATGATTATGTGCAGCATGAGGAGTGATATTTGATGAACTGCTGAAGAAAAGATATATTACTTGTATTCTGCTCTTTTCTACTTTTCAATAGGAAGCTGTACAGTGTTTGACTGAGCATACAAACAAAATCAAACTTGAAAATCGAGAACTTCGACAGGAACTGCTCCAACTTATCAAAACAACACGTGCATTGAGTGAGCATCAGCATATGCTTGAAGAACAAAAAAGACAGCTACTCAGAGAACAGAACTATGCTAATGACTTAAAGAAGCTACGAGAAGCCAGACAGAAGAAATCTTTCAAGCCTCTGGAGTATCCCCATGAAGAAAACACAGAAGATTTAACACTCCCAAGCTTAAATTCATGAATGTGGCAAAGAAAACATAGAGTGTTTTATTCATGTTCTAGTTAATATTCATGTAAAAATACATTGCGTTTGAGAGAAAGCACTCCTTAAGGTAGTTTTCCTTCAAAGATTGAAAGTGGAAATGTCTGATTAGTTGCAGTGAGTGTATGGAAAAAAACATGTATATGCAGAAAATTTTGAAAAAATAGTTAACAAATAAAAAAAAATTAACAAGACAGAAAACACAAAGGAAACCATAACACTAAACCATTAATGTTCACTCTCAGTTGTTTATGGTCATAGATACAGTTTCTGTTGAAATATTTAGTTTTAGCCAATGATGTGTGACAGTGCACCTGTGCACAATCACATTCCTGCATCACATCATAAATTAGAAGTACAAAAACAGTGTCATAAGCTACATGTATTTCTGAGATAATGACAACAAGGTCTGTTACTATTCAATGTCAAGATACATGTATCACAAATCATCTAAATATCAAGGTAATAAAACCATGTTGTTCAGCCTCATACGAACTGACAATATTCCTATATTCTTAGACACATGTATATGGAATGCCTGGGATTGGTGGGGAAGGGGTAGTAGCATAATGAATTCTAGAAGCCTGCCATAGACGATTAGGATGTTTCTCTGACAACTGAAGACACAAATTTAAATGAAACAAGAAAAACAACATGACATATAAATATTTATCTTCTTCCTCCTCCAGATTTACTGTGCTAACTTAGTGTTGTACTTTACAGTGTGTAAAGTTTAAGTAGTGTTATTGCTGTATTATTATCTTTTTGTTGTTTCACCCAGTTTATTCAGTGTTCATAGTTTACATGTGCACACAGCAGCCTTCTGATCCCTTCTTTCACTTTCATTAGGCACTGTTTACAGCCAGCCTTTTTCTATATATTTGTAGAATTTCTCATCCAATGCTGACATGATGTTTTCAATAAAATAATCCCTATTTATAGAACAGGGTTTTGTATTAGTACATCTAATAAACATATTTTTTTTGATGAAAAAGAACTTTCAAAAAATCCCTGTGTTCATGATAAATAAAATATAAATGATTTTCTCAGGCTTGACTTGAGTAAAAAAAAAAGCGAACAGCTATTACCAGGGGTGCTCTTCAATGCATTTACATCTATTCTGAAAAGCTATGTCATCGTATTTTAATAATTTTCAAATCAAATCTTCTCACCAGTTTTTCACTCATTATAACATTTCCTATGTATAATAATATGTGGATAGGAACAATGACTGACTCTTATTCTATACCACTTTGGACCAACTGTAGAGACATATATAGCCATAGACTTAATACATGTTCTGTTGTGCCTTTTACACTGATATATTTTCACAGGAGCATTAATATGAAACAACTGAAGAAGACTATGAGTACAATCAGATCAATTGTCAGAATCTTCCATTCAAGTCAGGGGTAGATTTTGGCAAAATGCTATATTAACAAGTAAAGCATTTGCATATCTCTCTTTGACTATCTCAGATTTTAACTGATTGTAATGGCACCATTCTTCTTGTAATGCTTGAAACTTCCCTGGGTACTGCCCATCCTGAATTTGTTTAATAATGTGTTGCCCACTCACTCTCTCACCTCCCACACAAAGATCAAATGATTTGAGAACAAACCCACTTTTTATCTGGTAAACTTTATGGTAACCAACTGTTTGGAAATTTTTGTTGAGAAGAGTTTGGACTGCCATCTGCAATCTACCAATCATTAAAATCAGATAAACATGAGTCTGTGAAATCTTTCTCATGGGTCGATTCTCCATTATGTATATGCTTGATTCAGGAAGATTTTCCACCACATGAAATGCCTGCAAAAAAATGCCAGGGACCATATCATGAAAGATAACAAGAATTCTTAACATCACTTCCAAATTCCATGAATGACAAACAAAATAAATTAATTTTGTCTATACCATGTAATGTTACACAATACTACTGGTTAAACTATCTTGTCTCTACTTTCACATTACAATTTAAGATGACAGAAAGGCATTGACTTGTAAGACAATGGCTTAAAATTAATTTTGAACAAATGATTCTATCTCATGTAATGCCAATAATAATTACACAATAATTATTGTTAGAAAAATGTTCTTAATATGAAATTCAGAATCATTATTTTATAGATCACAGAATATGTTGTAAAACTTTTTTTTTTTTGGTTACTGAAAGAAATTAGCCTCCACGGTATCAGTCTTTGCTGGTAGTGCTGCTGATATCTGTGCATTATGTGAATTCCGTGATATATAAGATGATGTCAAGTGAACATTTACACAAAAGTTTTATTACAGAATGCTCTGCTGGATATGAGGATTTCATGGTAAAGGTATGTATGAAATACAGGTAAGACCTCAATATGACATTGTTATTTCAATATTTTCGAGTGTTGCATTTTATTTATCACTATAATTATATTTAACTAATTGGTTGCTTCTGTGAAATCTGCTTGAATGAAATTTTCATAGTAGTCCTCTTTTTTTTTCATCGCTAAATTTTAATTAGACTTACACAATAATGATTTCAAGGCATTCAAAATAACATTAAAATATGCAGGAATAACATCTAAAATTCAATACAATAACAAAACATCAGCTGTTTCATTATAGGCCTATAGATATTCCCAGTAGATCAAGTACATATTGTGCCAGAATTTTTAATACCATCACTGCAACTGAAAAACCTTGCTAAGAGAAGTATCAAAGCTGATTTATTAGTGCCCGAGATATTCAAATTTCAAAGAGTACAAGACAGACTTGCATGAAAGAGTAACAATTTATTATTATTACACAATACAAACACCTTAAGAACAGAAATGCTCATTTGTCAGGAAAAAACTTACTTCTTGCAACGCAGCACCTTATCATCATGCTGCTACAATAACTGTCTATGTCTGTTTTTTTGTCAAACTGACTTCAAGCCTAGCTGAATTCTATTTACTACACTGCTCTTAAAGCATTGTTTCCAAAGTTGAATGTCAACAAATGCTTGCACCATTTGAAATTTAACTTGTGTGTGATGTAATATGGTAACATGAAACTGTCTTCTATTTTTCTCAAAATGGCCAAAAATGACTTAGATGCATGATGTTATTTCACCTGTTCTAAAATTTGTGACGGTGTCTGGCGCAGATCTGTTGATCCTTTGAGAGGTATTTGGTTCCAGTCTGTTAAATGACTGTCTCTGGTCATGCTGGAGAAATTTACACCATCTGAACAAACCTCCAGGCTGGTAACATTTGACAGGGACTGAAACATGAAGCAAAATAGATAGAGCTTAAGGGTAGAGTTAGCATACATCTTCACATCTAAATTGAGCATACTTGCTGAACATATTTGGTTGAAATTTCCATCCTTGAGTAACGTCACTTCCGATTTTCTGGTTGTGAAAAAATTAAATGACATTATCTATCCAATTTCATTTAATACATCCGGCATATTTTCATTTCATTGGGAAAAGGACCCATACATTAATCAGATGGTGATCACCATATCTTAAATTTAATCTGAAACATTGTGGATGTTGCAAAAACCTATTCAGCTAATTTTTCTTCGCTGCCAGTGACTGGTCCTGTATCAATCTCGGCTTGAATTTATTTCGCAGTTGTTTAAATAATACTTTGATGTCATTTCATTCACAGCAGTGTGTGTGTGATCAGATCTATGGCCTGAGTCTGCTTGAAAAATAAGATAAGAAAAGACAAACTTTATTTGCCCCAAAAAGTTCCATTCACAGTTGATGAGACATAATATAGGTCTATATGTAAGACACATTCACACTTATACATCGACAAAAAATCATGAACAACAATAGAGCGTCATAGAATCAAGAAACACTGTCTCAGCTGGATTTAAGCGTACCACTGATGACAGAAATTGATTTCTGTAACCCTCAGATTAGCTCTTACATGCAACAAACACCCACTTCAAGATTTTAATTGATTATAAAGTGGGTGCACAGAGTCTATCTGAATTACGTTAAGCTTTGATATACAGGCTTTCTGGTATAAAGTGTCGATATACCATGATGTCCACAAACAGTTTTGTCCACTTTTTTTATATCTATTTATTCTGCATTAGTCATGTTTGCATTTATTTCCCATCCAAGTTGTAATTCAAAAAGTTATAACACTCTGTACCGTGGATTTATAGGACCTACTGACCAAGATGTTGCCTATGTCAAATAATTTTAGTTTTCCAATAAAATTTAAATGTTTATTCACCTTTGAATGGATGGAAGAGGCATGATCATGCGCCAGTCAGTTTGAATTAATAGTTACTCCTAAGCATTTATAGGTTCCTACTTGCTGTTCATTTTCATTTCCATAGCTGGATGGAATTTTTTTTTTTTTTTTCCTGAAGTAAAAACTAGTTCTTTTGTTTTCTTGGCATTGAAATGAAAAAAAAATGGTTATTACACCACAAAAAGTATGTCAAGGCTTCAAGAAGAAACAAGCCCAACTCACACAGTAGATTATAGCATTGAGACTAAAGCATGATCTGAAGATACACTTGGATACATTGCCTGTCATTTTTATTTTTTGAACTTCAGGGTGAAAATTATGGTTTTCAAGGCACTGAAACTTCATTTTTTTTCTTTTTTTCGGCACAATATAGTTTTTGTAAATTTTGCTGAATCTCATTATTCTTTTTTTCACTCCAGCGAAATTTGAAAGAACTGTTCAAACTAATATAGACTAGAAGTGATTGATGTACTACAATCTACATTGTATTTACAAAAGATATCTCACATCTTTAATGGGTTAACTCTACATAAAACATGTTACTGCATGTCTTATAATCAAGAACCAATTACCATGTGGGTTTCTGGGAAAGAAATTCTAAACATATTTTTTTCAAAACTCTTTACTTTTTCAATGTATGGCTTTGTTCTTCGACTATCCATTTTGCCATTTTTTTCATTGTGACTTAATTTTGACTGATGTGAATTTTCATGACAACATAATCACTGTTAAGTCAATAAGAGATGCAAAATGCGTAGATGTGACAGGTGATTTGGTGTTTCTGTAAATAAATAGTTAGATTCAATCAATGGAAATAATTTAATTAAATAAATAACATCCCAAACATGACATACAGTAACAGTAACCTGTATTTCCGTTAAACTAGGAGGTTACCCTTTACTTACCAACACTGTGTTTTTAAGATGGGTAAAATATCTGATGACAGCATATCCCCCCCCCAAAAAAAATTAAAAAGCATTTTTTTCAATGTTTGATGACAAAATTTCAGTGCAATCAAGATGCATACAAGCCTGAATCAAGTTAATGTAAAACTGCACTTATAATCCACAATTTTGTGGAATTTTTGCTGGTGAATCGAAATATATGGTGATAGTCAATATATTTATGTCAGAATAAAAAGACATTCTTAGAGCATATACCTGAAGGACAGACGATGAGAGTACTGGACTGACAAATTTATGTAATGGATCATCTTCTTTCTTGCTTTTGACTGGCAAGCCCTCAGATGCCTTGGTCTTGAACTTCTCACATATGGATCGGAAGGTCTTTGGTCCAACTTTTTTTACATTTTTCAGTTCATCTATGCTTTTGAAAGGCCCATGTAGCCCGCGATGCTTACAGATTTCTTCAGAGATGGTATATGGGAGATGTCTTTCTTGCCTTGAAAGTAAGATTTACAAATATTTTCTGTGAAACAAAAAATGCTTATTGTGGAAAAAGGAACTTACTAAAGATTTAATTTCTTTTCCTTTCTAGCAGTGCACATAAAGGTTTTCCAATATAAGCTGCAGTGTAATCATTGTTGCTTTAATTTGAAACAGTTAAATTATAAAAGAGTATTAGAAGAGCAAGCTTAAACTTAATTTCACTAGTCCTCTAACACTGGACTTAGCATCAGACATCTATATTGAAAAACATAATAATAAACAAAAAATTTAAAGGGTTGTCTTTTCTCAGAAAGGTTACCTCTACCAGGCTCTAAAATGTTTACTGTGTCTGTAATGCAAATGTTTTTCCACTAAAATTTCTGGATTTTTCAAATCCTTTTTCTGTCATTATTCTCCCAGTAATAAATAATTTAAAATCACCTCAGTTGATGTGCAGTTGAATTATTTAAAGATGATAAGATGTTTTCCTCCACATGAGAATCTGTTTCTGATCTTGTCAGATCCAACGATTCGTCGGGTGTTGATGCAAACTCACATACAGTCTGAAAAGGAACAGAGAACAAAACCAAAAAACAAAATGAAAAAAAGGACAAAAAGGAATAAAAACTGGCAAAAGTTATATCTGCTGTTTTGATTTCTAAGAATAAATTCTTGTCCATTACTAGTGATATATCAAGACTATCAAAATCCTTGAACAAAATTTCCCAAACTGAAGAGCTGACATAACTTTAACTACTCAGTTCCTGAAGAAACAGGATTTTTCTTTTAGATTTGAATCATAAGACATCTAAAGAAAATGCTGTTGATATTTTCACTGTAAATCTACACACACAGTGCGTAAAACTGGAGTAGGTTCCAAAAGAAATAACACAGGCAAGTAAACGAACACAAGGCATAAAACTGGTTTTCTTTTGGAGCACAAGATACACCATTTCTTATGTACACTTTGTAATATACATGTATGTCTTCTGACAATGGGAAAAAGGCACATCATGATCATGGCTAGTTGAAAAAACTCGGATGAATGGGAGAATGCACACAGGCATGGATGCATGAGTACGGGTAAGAAACATGAGCCCCTTGAAATTTATCACGTCTTGACATCGTCTCTCTTCATCCCTCAACTGCACTGCAACAAACTGACCAACAGTTTATTCTCATCGCCTAGCTGTTTATTCGGCCTTGTTTATGCTAAACAGTCATTTCAACATACTTAACAAGCAATCCAATAGGCATGTAGCAACTCATTTCAGTATTCATTTCATCCATGGAATATTGACTAGTAGACCAACTACTGGCTGTAGTTTCTCCCTATGAGCTAATCAAAAGAATTTCATACTCCCCCTCCCCCCACTGCTCACATGCAAACCTTCCTTATTTCAATTCAAACTAGTTTGTAATCTTTTCCATAGATCTCCTCTTTTCCACTTCTCTTTCCACTGCCCCTAGTACAAAGATGGTAAAATAACAAGATAGTACACGGGGCTCTGGTGGTGACCAAATGCCCTCACGGCATTGTGGGAGCAAGCGCAGTGAAAACACCCTGATATAGTGCTCATATAGTGAAAAGAACAGATTATTGTACTCGTTTTTTGTAAGTATATAACACTGAAAACAGCAATGAGTGATTGTGAAGGACTGAAACATTATTGTTGATGATGGGCATGGTGAAGAGCAGATTTTTTCCATCAAAACAACAGTAATAATTTAAGTTTGAACACGCCAGCTCAGAATGTTGGTAGCTCCACTCAGGCTTCAAAATGACCCAGTGCAAACCTACATCACATTTCCACACTGACCATTCTCTTTGTAAAATCCCTCCCCTTGTCCCACCCACTCTTCGGATATACAATAATGATATTTGAAACATGCCAATGAAAGGTGAAGGAGTTGTGCTGCCAAATATAATGTCAGTTTCATGTGGGTGCCAATTTTGTCACTCTTTGTCACACAGACCATAGACAAATTCATAACCTAACCCAACCTATTATAGAAATCCAATGCAAAACCGCAAGCTATCATCCCTCTGGCCACAAAGATTTAGAGTATTCTTATTAGATCATAGGGAGTTTTGACTGCTGATGACTACAAAAAGAAAACCCAACTTATTTTTGAAAATATGGTCTAGTGATGACATAGCATTAGACCAAAAAGATCTGTCTTATTTATAAGCAGAATGCATTAATTACTTATGCTTCATGCATAAATACTAAAGGAAGAAAGAAAGGAAAAAGAAAGAAAAAGAAAGAAAGAAAGAATGAGAGGAAGAGAGAAAGAAAGAAAGGAAGAGAGAAAGAAAAGAAAGAAAGAAAGGAATTTCAACCAATACAAGACACGGACATAGATAGCAGAATAGCCCTACAAAGAATGAGCAATTATGGGCGGAATGTTGAACACAAATTTGATTGCGAAGTTGCAGTGAGAGAGAGGCTATGGTCAGGACACCGAAGAATTTTCAAAATGCTCTTCTTTAGGAATTCTCACACCAGCAGCTGATGTTTGGAGGAGGGTGGGGATGAGTGGGAGGGGAATGGGAGGGGGACACTGCTGAGCTACATAATTGATCAGCACAAAAGTAATAGTTTAGTCAAGATGGTGGAGATAAGCCACCTCTCCTCATTTATAAAATTAATAGATTTCCTTCGTTCTCTTACTCTATTTCTTGCCTCATTTAATTAATAGATTTCCTTCATTCTCTTACTCTATTTCTTATTTGCTGACTCGGAGTACTCGGACTGTCTTTCCATGACTATTTTGTCTTCACCTCTCTGAACCATGTGTCTCATCAAACCTGTCACCCTATTATTCACCACCCTAAAACAGTGATACAATGAGCACAATGAAAACAGCAACTTCCAAAGCAGTATTATGCTGCAGGTTACACAGCTTCAGTGAGTCGGAGTGGCGCAGAGTGATATATTGCGATAGATCTGTTTGTAACTCTGGGCCAAGACAAGATTTTGCAATATGCCAAAATGCATTATGTAGTGTCTCCCAAACCAAAGTTCAGTTTGTGAAAATATTTCAACACAATGAAGATCCTCTATAGATCTACATTACGTTATGTTCTACATACATCTTTCAACCTCCTAGTGGAGGTTATCTCGACGTTTCTTTATTAAACAAAAATCCTGTCTTCACTTTTGAAAGAAAAGAAAAACAAAACAAAACAAACAAACAAAAAATCCTGTCTTCACTTTTGAAAAAAAAAAAAAAATTTTTTTTTAAAAATCCTGTCTTCACTTTTGGGGAAGAAAAGAAAAAAAAAATCGCCAGCAGACTGCCTATCCAGCTGCTCTCTATTTTTTTGTTTTCTATTCTACTTCAATATTACTATTTCTATTTGCCTAGATCTAGATCTAGAATCTAGTATTAATAGTGATGGGCTAAGGAAACTGAAAAGTCCAATTTCACGATGCATCTGTCTGTCATGTCACTGACGAATTACTCTGAAAATTCGCCTGCCCATAAATTAATCTCGCAATAACCTCCATCAGGAGGTTGAAAGACATAGACCAGACGTCTAGATCTAGATCTCTAGATCTAGATAAAACCCATACATTAATATTTTCTTAAATGCTGTATACACCACTTTGGTTTGAGAGATTTGCAAAACGTTGCTGTTTTTTCTTACACGACCAATAAGATTGAATCTTATTTGGCAATGGGTCATAATAAAATAGATCTAGATCTCGATCGACACACTTAATAGGTCTACGACCTACGTTATTAACTCTACAAGTGCGCCGACCGTATATATCCAACAGGTGAAACTATCTTTATAGTGCGTGTCCCGGATTTATACGG
>JBCEWB010075004.1:0-13077 GCA_039654565.1 Peronia peronii | reverse complement strand
CGATGCAGATTGACAAGCCGGCAAGACGCGCCGCAGGGCGCTGCAGCCCTTAGGCTGGGTCGCAGTTCTAGAGTTAAAGTCCTGATATCATTTCTGTTGAAAGTTCACATCATGCATGTGCTAGTCTTTCTTCTCTTCCACAACCTAGCAATCTTAGAATGCCAGGGATTTTCTAGTGCTGCATGGCATCTCTGATAAAAAGAATAACTATGCATTTGAATTGGAAAGAAAAGATGCAATGTTTATTTTTAATCTGTTACTCTGTTTTTCCTTGTTGTGAATAGACAATTGAAAGTATATGCTGGAGTATGTATATTTTCTAGATTTCTATAAAGTTATTGAAATCTCCATGTATATCCCTGATCTTGTCAATTTCAGGTTTAATGACCTCATGAACATAGCTTAAATAATGATATTGAAAATTTTAGGAGGACAGTGTTCATTGAGTTTGGAGCTATGCCTCAGCAAAGTGTAAATGTAAAACTGGTATGTCAGTGCAGTAACTGCATGCAGTGGATCCAAAAACAAAATTATGTAAATGAATAATTGGAGGTTTAATAAGTGAACTGCTGTAGGCCCAACAAAAGTTATATACTGGGGATGTAATTGGAGTATGACTATGTATTAGCAGGTCTCTGTTGTATCAATGATGTAGACAAGGATGACAAGCAAGCTTTTGGTTGCCCAGGCAACAAAACATAAATACATATTATAAGATCTTGGCATTATGTTTACATGTGGTTCTTCCTCTGCCCATGAAAAATGACACTTAGTTTCTTGTGCTAAAGGACTGACTGGCTCTGGAAACTGTCAAATATTTAAATGCCTAACAGATTTGACAAGGGTTTTTTTATGATTGTAGGAGCAAAATGTATGGAACTATGTATTATATTTCATCTCTGAATCTGTTTATCTGTTTTTACTTGCCTTCAACAGGGTCATACTCAAACAGTGTGATTTTTTCCAATTTTGCTTGTTGCAATGGCCATGGCTATGATGCAGTCACTCATTTGTGTTGTGAGAACAAAAATGTGTCTGCCAAAGGGAACCTGCAAGATGACCAGTGTTGCTATGATAACAACAAGGATACATATACAGCTTACAACAATGAAGTTCAAGACTGCATGGAAGGAAGTGTGCAAACACGACCCCTAGGGGCTTTGCCTTGTAGAAACATATACTATTATCCTGACAGTCAGATCTGTTGTGATGGTGCCATCTATCATTTATCTGACACTATTAACTCTTGCTGTGGCAGTGAGGCATATAATACTGAGACACAAATGTGCTGCGGATTGAGGGTGTACAATCAATCCCCTGAAGAATCAAGGTAAGTGCACAAAGTATGATGCTGATTTTTTGTTTTTATTTTTTTTCTTATAACAACAACTTGATGTGACTTTTCAATGACTAATATATTTGTGGACATAGAAACTCATGGTCATCCATGCTATATATATGTATATATATATATTATATAGTCAAGTGAATGAGATGTATGCTTGTATTTGTGTGCTTGTATGTAATACCTGATAATCCTTAAGTACAAATGCTTGTATTTGAACACAGAGATTGACATCAATGTAAATTTCATGTGTCAATGGTCATCACTTGTGAGTTATGGCTGTTGACATTCCCGTCGAGGTTTGCAATTTGAACCAAAAATCAGATAATTTGGGGGAAAGTACAAATGACTCGTGGGTGGAACTTTTGTTTTTTTAAATTTCGGACTCTCATAAAGCAGCAACATCATTAATATAACAAGCGGTATTCCGCAAAGAACATCAAAACTAACAGTTCTGTTTGATTATAGACAAGCATAGCAATATAACACATACATTTTTTAAAAAATTTATCCTTATTTTTGTATCAACAGTTGCTGTGATGGGCAGATGTACAAGAAAGGTGATAGTGATAACCCATGTATTCAAATTTGCTCAGCCAAAGAGACATATGATGACTCATCCCAGTTGTGTTGTCAGGAAGTGGTCCACAACATTGACCACAACATTTTTGACAATGCCAGGTGTTGTGGAAAAAAGGTCATTGACCTCAGAACACATAGTTGCTGTGGATCTCAGTTTATATACAAGAAAAATTCTAAATTGGGATGCTGTGGGGGACGTGAACTGTACAAAAAGCCGATCTCTGTTTGCAGGAAGTATAAGGTAAGGCATTTCTTACAAGATCAGCTTTCTTAGAACATGAATTCCCCAACCTTTTTTTTTTTTTACATTAAATATGTTTTCCCATCTGATTTTACATTTATTTTTCCACTTCATGTTTTTTGTTCCAACTAGTTCTTCTCCAAGTTATCATTTTTTTGTTTGTCTTTTTACTTTTTAGTTTCCTAAGTTTGTTGTTTATATTTTTTCCCTTGATTTTTTTTTAAAGTTTGTTCTTAGATCAGTTTTGAGGTCTGACTCAGAACATGTACTTTTTTGTTAGAGTATCTCATATTCTCTCTCTCTTTCTCTTTCATCTCTCATTTCTCTTTGTTCTCCTTTCATTTTCGTTTTTTCATCTTGTATTTTCTCTCCATGCAGCACAATTTCTAGAATTTCATGTGTATATTGCAACAGTTCAAGTAATCATAATGGAGACATAATGTCCTCTATATTGTCAAACTGATAACTCAGAGACCTAATTAAATTTTTTCTGTAAGCGGTACATTTTTCCACAAAGCGGTTGCTATTTATTCAAAATCACTTTATAGTGAAAATAATTTAATTGTTTTTTTTTTTAATGCATTGCATACAAATTTTGGTTGTATATAAGTCATAGTAGGACAGTGATATATCAATTGTTTTTTTTTAATTTTAATATATACAGGTTGTCTCCAGAGACAAAGAATATCGCAAGCTGAAAGATGTGCAAAAAATTTGCCATAGTAAAGGCCTGAGATATTTTGCTGAATGGGTAAAATACAGCTGCACTAGCAAATATGGTAAGTGTATAGCAGCAGACAAAGTAAAAAATGGAAAAGAATCGGATGAAGTCAACACAAACAAAAAAAAGAATAACAAATAGTTAGGATTAATTTCCCTGAAACATCTACTCTCATGAGGCTATGAGCAAACTTCAGCTATCACCCTCATGTTGTCCAAGAAATCAAGAAGAGAGAAAACAAATTTTCACTCATAAAACTTCTCTGTTTCATTTAGTAGGCATGAGATGACCACAGTCCTCAGCCAATTTCACCACAGTTTTTATGCATGTTATATTGCCATGTAAAATTAAAATGTAAGTTCAATGTCTTTAAAACAGACCATAAGTCACTTTGCCAAAACCAAGCTGCTCTTATAGTCTCAAACCTATTTTTTGAAGCTTATGTTTTACTGGCTTTTTCAAATAATAGAATAAAAATGTCATGAATTATGTGTGCTCTAATCTCAGTTACTTGCTCTCTTGGTAGATAATACTGGATGAATCATTTTGCTAAACTACTGATACTAAACTACAAGTTTAGTAGATCAAGTTAATTATATCATAGGAATGAAAAATGTAACTTGAGTTAGAGTGAAAAACTTTGCAACCTACTTCAAAACCAATCATATTGATTAACTAAACAAGTCTAGGATAAATGTTTTACTGTGCATGGAAAAGGAACTGAATTTTAAACACTGCAGAAAGATTGAGCTTAACCAACAAAGTGATAGAAACAGGGAAAAAAATCTTTACGGGTCCAGAAACTTTACTTTAATATACAATGTGTGAAACAGACTTTGATGATAATATCTTTTTTCATTTTATTTTTTTCAGTGATTGTGGCAAAAGTTCATCGAGTGAAGATTGTGAGAGACGGCTCAAAAGACCAGATAAAGCTGTCCCTGAAAAATATAGTGACCCCGAGCAGAGGTCAAGGTTTCCCGACAAATTCAATTCCCAAGGGTCTTACATTTATCATAGATGTTCCTCATAATGATCATATCAAGTGCCGAAGGAGAAATTTTTTCAGGTCCTGTGATGCAAGAATTATTGTCTTTTTCAGTGATAATGTTGACACAGTAAGCAGGACAGTCAGAATCAAACGAAACTCAGAAATATACATGGCTGAGTACAAAAAAAGAAGAGTCAGATCTTTACAGACCAAACTGAATTTTGGATTTTGCCAGACACATTTCTATGGACAACTTATATGAACAGAAAAGTTAGAAAGAAAACACTGAAACAGAAAATTAAGATTGCAAGTTTTTGTGGTACATAATATTTAAAGTGTTTGGCATGTAGTTTTTGTAACATCATTGATTTCTTTTCACATGAAATTTTGTATGGTAATCCATTCTGTATTACAGCTATTGCCCAGTTACATAATGCATGCTCTCATATGCTATACACTTTAAGACTGTTGAATGCCATTACATTGTTTAAAATGAAACATCAGTATTACAGGTAAATTGCAAGGTTTAAATGAACTCATATATTTCCAGTCTGGTAGAATGTTTTCCTGTTGCAAACTCTTGAAATGCAGCTGATATGTAGTTTTGCTGGTGATTTTTAGATTGTTTATATACCTATAATTTTGTCCAATTCAGAACTTTCTTTTGAATAATATTATGAGTTTGAACCATACATTTTCATTCCATATGCAGTATTTATGTATCAAACTATTACAAAGGTTCATGATTGCCTAACGTACCTTGCAATGATATCCATATGATGACCATATAAACTACCAAATGTCAAACCCAGTTAAAGCTAAAGAAAAAAGACAAATTCTCCAAACAGTAGCATATTTTACTAACTATGGCCACATAGTTTATTTCTGAAATGGATGATCAGCAAAACTAATGCACTAGGAAACATATCTATATTTATATTAGAAGTGAACAGTATTTGTCAAATTGTTAGAGATTGTCGGGGGAGGAAAGAAAGTTAGCCTGAATCAGTGTAACTGATAGCTCACCATCAACAGATACTGAAATGTCTGTTAGATAATTTTAAGATTGTTAATGTTTATAATGTTATTTTGTCTTTTTGAAATCTCTGACCTTGCTGACATATTCAAACTGTTTTATAAGATGAAAAATATATCAACAAAATCAGAAATATGTGACTCAATGTGAAGGCACTTTATTGCTTTACATCATCTGAAAAGTTAAAATCTCAGTTGAATTGTGAATTTTGTGAGCAAATGGTTAGCTGTTTCAGTTAAGTCCTATTATTGCAATGCCATCCTATGGTCATCCAATCCATTGCATTTGTCTTACTGCCATGCCATTCATTCATTCAGGTAGTGATTGTGTTCATCATTTCAGGAGCAGTCATAAATCATACATATACAATCAAGAACTTGTCCTGGGCTTTAAATTTCTCATTGTTCCTTCCTATTTTGTTATATGTGGGACCATACATACATTTGCACACATAAAAATAATATTGCCACGTCATTTCATTTACTTCCGGTAAGAGATTTATGGCTCTGGCCAACTGCCAATGAACAATCAATAAAGAGTACAAAAACAAATATATACTAATCAAACCTGAGGTTCATCATTGACATTCTTCATAACATTACCTAAAACCCTCTCGCATCCTCCCCCCCCCCCCCCCCTCCCCTTTCCTAGATACTGATTGTCTTTTTTTCGTTTTTTTTGTTTTTTTTCTGCAACTGTCAGTGTTGCATGTATACATGTATAAAGTTTTTCCTTGTAGCCTCTGATACTGGCCATATTGTTTCAGAGAACTACAGGGATGTAAATATTTGTGTCTATATACATATGCAAGGAAATCCAATATTGTTTAAATAAATTTTTTTCAGTGGCAGTTGACCAAATAGAGTGACTGATAAAAATGGTTTTTTGACAGTTTTAAGAAATATTTGTATGAGTTTCTTTTAATTTACAATTAGATGTTTATTTCTAACTTAAATGGCCTGGGCTTCATTATGACTGTAGTATATTTCACAAGATATGATGCCTTCAAATACAATTAAGGTTTATCAATCTAGCAATATCAAAGAGGCTTTTAAAGTCCTGTTACCATTCAAAGTCCTATTACTGTAATTATGAAATGCATTGTACTACAGGTTAAATGGGGAAGAAGCCCAGATTCGTGAATTTTGAGCAGAGAAAGTCTTTTATTTTGTTTGTGTTTTGTTGTACCAGTTAGATGTTATTCTGACATAACGTGAGTGCAATATTAAGGTTTATTAGTTATTCATCTTGTCAACCCATTCCCTTTGTTCTTAAACAAGTTTGGAGATCAGAGAAAAAAAAGCTAAAGAAGAGAAAGAATGAAAGAAGGCAGAAAGGGAAGAAAGAAAGAATGAATGAATGGATGAATGAATGAAAGAAAGAAAGAGGGAAGGGTAGAAAATAGAAGAAAATTAGGGCCCCTTTTGTGCATAATTATTAGCTCAATTTTGGGCCTATTGGAACGATTCCATTGGCAGTGATCATTTTCAGAATAGATTCCCAACAGGATGACTGATAGATCATTTAAAATATCCAAACGTCAGTGATAATTATATGAAAAATATTTTATCATGGAAATATTTTTTTCATATAAATTGAATTCTGGATATTTTGCTAAGCTCTTTTAGTCTTAGTTCAGTTCCTCTGATGTACCAGTCCTGAATCCTAAATTCATGTATCAGCAACCATTCATACAACTACGTGCCATTTTATATTTGATTTTAGCTTTTTTATGTTTTAAATCACAGTCTTGACAATAAACCATGTAGATTCTGTTGCTATCTTTATCCATATTGTTGTTAAGCGAACAGTCATCACAATTTGTTAACTGCAAAACTCTTAGAACTCAGAATGATATTTGTGGGCCCCAGTCTTTTATCAATGTGCTTTTATCATTTTCTCAGCTGATATCATTTGTCACTGCCCGCTGCCACTGTACTTAACCTTCATCATGAATTCATTTTCCTCTTCATACATGGTAAAGCAATTTGCATCATATTTTTTTTTTTCTCTGCATGCTGCTTTAGTGTTTAACGCTATGCTGAATTGTATCTCATTTTGAGTTTCAATTTTTTTTTGTCATGAATTCATTTGCCATTTTAAAAAGTCCATATGAAACAAATGCCAACAAATGATCGTTTCCAAGTGTCAAAAGTATACCACTGTAACATGTTCAGGAAAACTGTATAGGATCATTAGGTGTGTGATATACTAGGAGAAAACAGCTCTGGATAACAAAGCTTTACAAATTCAGGAAGTTCAAGTCATATCCTTCAGGTATGTGGGAAAGTGTGTAATATGTATGTGTGGAGAGGGCAAGGTGATTTGTGACGATGAATTTTGGAGTTAGATGGAAGATTCTGTAAGCCTAATACCCAAAGAAATTATATAAATCTTGTATTTTTATTGTGTATGATTTGTTAATGTTATGCTTTGTATGGAAATTTAGATATGAACTTGTATCTTAAGGTTGTTTATGCGTTGTTTGTGTGATTTCCTAAAAGAATAGAATTTTCTGCATGATTATTGTTTGAAAAAAAAGTAAGAAAGAGTCTATATCTATCCAGTTCAGTTAAAAGTTCCTGTAGAGCTCATAGACGTTAACTCGTGTTATGTGGCACTGAATGTGTCAGATGCTGGTATGAAATTTTATGGTATTTTGAGCAAAGTTTTCTTATGCTTGTACATGTATTGCTCTTCATTAACGTAGATCCTCTCCATCTGGACTTTGACAAAATTGCCTCCTCACTTCTACACAATTATTTTTGGGCCTCTTCCAACCAATATTATTGCAACAGTAAGGATTAGTAAATGGAAAAATCTGGCCGAATATGATAGACTGTGACTTATACATATCATACATAGTAGTGAAAGAATTAGATTTATATTATAAGACGATAGAGTCTGCAAGCTCCTGTCATTTTTTTTCCTGCTTGAGGTTGTATAACATAAGCTTAGTACCGGTATGTTATTTTTAACAAGTTTCGGATGGGCAGTGCTGTTTTTTTGTTTTTGTTTTTGTTTTGTTTTTGAAGATTAATCTGGTCAAGTCAAATTAGTAGGTACAGCTGTCTGACAAGCTGTCATATCAACTGATTTTGTTTCAGAAGATAAGTAGTTAGGTTGGTCGTTTAGATGCTGTCAGAGACACTGTGAATTAAAAGTAAGAGTTGAAATTGTACACGTATGGCTGTGAGGATTATGGTTGTAAATGCATTCATGTCTTTTCCAATATTATGTATGATGTTCAGATCTGCAGCAGTGTGTGATACTGTCACTTAATCTGTGGGTATCAGCAAATCAGGCTTGTGAAATAAACACAAAAGTATAATCTAAACGAACATTACCCCCCCCCCCCCTTCCTTTTTTTTCGAAGACTAGCCATAATATAGAGCATATTTACTTTTTTTTTTTTTTTTTAAGGAGCGCCCATTCTGACCTCTAGGTGCCTGAATAGAATAGGGAAAGGGAGGCGGAAGGGGGAGAGGGTTACGTCTTTTCTGGCGGCCGCCTTTTCTGGCCTTTACCTTATATTTTTCCTGATCTCTAAGTAATCTGGATTAGGGTTAGGGTCGGAGTTTGGGTCAAGGTTAGCCGCACTAGAGCGCATTATTTATCATTCATCAGGCACAGGCCTGAATTGAGTACTGGGGGAAGGGGAAGGAGTGCCGTGTCTATTCAGATCGTTAGGGGCCTAAATAGACCCAGCCTGCCTGGGTTTTTGTGTTTTGTTATTTTTTTTCTCTGGCTCCCCCATGCTAGAGTCTGGGTTCCATATAAAGAGCTGGATTTGCCGACACCCTCTTGATTGACATTGTATTTCTGACTGTAATTTATTGCGTGCGCTGATTATTTTCATAATATACATATAAGTATAATATGCGAAGGCTCAAGCTGAAAAAAAAATATAATTATTTAATATAATGGGCCTAAGTATGCACATAATTATAATGTTTGTTTTGATACCGCCAGTTTCTTTTTTTATGAGCATCTATCTGTTTGTCAGTCTATCTGTCTGTCTTTCTGTTTGTCTGGCCATCATTTTGTTTTTAGTCTCTCTTTTTCTCTCTCTTTCATTCCATTTTGAGCTGCAGTCAGATCCATATTATGTTTGAAAACTATGCTTCATCTACTTTGTCACATCATAATCAATAAATGTTTGCTAAAATGCTATTTCTAAATAGTTTTTGTTGTTCTTTCGATGTCATTCGTCCATACCTCCGAGACAAATGACCCGCAATATGAAAGATGTTAAGATTGTTATTCTCAGTTCACAAAATGGCCTCGTATAGACTCTTTTATCCTTTCTATTCGAGGCAGGCATAGATTCTGACTATTAAGATCTAGGTATTTATGACCCTGACAAAAGTGTCCCATAACGTTCTCTCCCCCCCCCCCCCTCCCCTTTCCTCCTCCTTCCCAATCACACACTCACAGTCACCTCTACCTCATGCGCAATAAATAGATCTAGTAGTAAAGTTGTTTGTACATGTATCCCTCAACTTCCAGTATTATGGAGTCGAGCTCTGAAGAACTTATCTTTTGGCCCGTTCATCTCTGCCTCTGTATTTTCCAAGCTGGGATAGGGTGTGCACACCGTCAATTTAGTCTCAATCTCAGCAAATTGTCATTCACCAGGAAATACAGAATATTATGTAGCCCACTATGAAATCGTAGTGTCGGATCATCCAGGATTTCACGGGGCCAAAAATAGGTGTATTAATATAGTCCTGTTGACATCACGACTTCTATTTAGCCTTATCATAGCAAAAGAAAGATAAGGAGGTCAGTAGACCTATCTATCGGTGCGAAACATTCTCAAATGGGAAGAGCGAAATTTCCCTTGTAAAATGACTCCGACGGACACGAAAATTAGCGAACGAGATAAAAATGCCAGGGTGAATCCCTGTGCCTGCTGACGACAGTCACGTTTATGCCTCCATTACTTAAAATAATTTATCCACCTTCCCCACTAACTAGGGCAAGCGGGTTTTCAACTGCCAGTGTAGCTGGGGTCAAGCAGACATTCTCACATCCGCAAGCACACACACCCACCCACACACACACACACACACGCATGCATACACACTACATATACCAATCACACATGCAAGCTTACACAAACACTCGCAACAGATACACATATAAAAATGTCTGCAAGTTATGAAATACTATATAGGCTAAATCTAATTGAATTAACTAAAAGTAGAGTAAGGTAGTATGTTATTGATTGTTGAAATTGAAAACGATTTGTGCTCTGTAGTTTGCTAGCCACAACTTAACTAATAATGATCTGAAGATAATTCAGAAAGCAATCTTTCAGTTCCCGAAGTAACAGTTCTTTCATCACAAAAAGTAAATAATACTTAATGGGCTACCAAAGTACAGATCACGAGCTTTTTCTTTGCTTCTTTGTTTGCTTTTTTTTTTAAGGACGAGGGGTTGTTAGCCAGTAAAAATTAGAGCCTACGTACTGACATTCTCTATAGGTCCTACAGATCGTAATGAACAAAATAAGTCCGGCTGAAATAAAAAGACAATGACGCTTTTCTTTTTACTGTCTAAAGCCGGTTTAACTCATTCATCATTCTGACTGTTTACTGGTGCTCGTGAGGATATCTTTCTACTCACTTTATTTTTGCCAAAGGTTATAATATCGAAGCTTGTGAAGGGTATCGAAATCATTAATGTTTCAGGTTCTCATTTAGATTTTTGTAAAAATTTTTGCCTTTCTATCAAGATTTTTAAAAAATGTAAGTCATAATAAGAATTTGATGACAATCTGGCAAATCGGACAGAAGGATAAGTTGAGGAATACATGCTGGTATAGAGAAAATAATTACATCTTGGCGTCGTAATTCAAATCAGGAAGATTACAGGCATGCTGAAAGCAATTAGCGACCGAAATATATAGAAAGAAAAATCGTTAACCCTATGATCACTATGAAGCAAGGTTATTGCTCCGACGAAGAGCCAAGCGGGCTCGAAAACTTGGCTAGCGATATTAGTTTACTTTATTAACTCAATTCCAAGTTCTTCAGATCGTTTTTCAACTTTTTTTAAAAATGTATTTGATTAGTTGCCGATGGACAGTTGTCTTAGTTTTAAAACATTTTTTTTTTTTTTGTAAACTGAAGCAAGACAATGGCGTAATTTAATCTGGGCACATTTTGAATTAGAGCTTCTTGGTCAGATGGGCTGGTTAAGTTAAGTTAAGTTTTTGTAGGCCTTTCAGTCTTTTTAAGACTATCTCAGCCATTTTCTTGCAAGCACGTCGGGCCACGGCAGAGGTTGTCATCATCTCCATGTCAGTATCACAAAAATGTCCTGAGGAGCAACTTAAAAGGAGTGCTAAAAGATAAAAAATAAAAAAAAATCGGCTCAAGGCCTTTATTGTTGTACTATTAAACTTTCCGTCCGCCTTCCCCTAGATGAGAGCATGGAAAAAAAAATTGATTGAAATTACAAATAGGAATAATTATATTTTAATAGCACCTGTCAATGTGGAGCGGCAGAAGGAGAATGGCTTTCCTCCCGGCCGCCGCTTACTTTCATGGTCTCAGGCACGCACACATTCATTCCCAACTATCGCCCAGCAAATGATGGGCCTTATAGTTTGATCCATGCCCAACCATGACTAGGTATGGTACGTAGCTGCAGGCTCAGGAGAAAAGGAAAAGAAAATACATATGGACAATGCATGTAGGGTCTCAGAATATTTTCCCTTGGGTGGGTTCTGGTGGGTCTGCCCTTTCCCACTTGCATGTATAGGTATGATAAATGTGGCCTGAAGGTCACAGCCAGTGATGGCCATGGGTATCCTGCGGGGAAAGGATGGCCCCCCTTCCCCCCCCCCCCCACCCCCACCACCGGTCCTCACGGCACAGCGCACTCCACTGATGTTCCACTTCAGGCTCAGACTTGACAGGCTGGTATATCCTCATGCTCAGGCTGAAGAAATTCATTTCAACATTAAGAATAATAAATCTTTAAATATAAACAAACAACGAACACACTGAATTGACCAAGCTGAAACTGATGAAACTATCGGGATAATGTGCGCCAAATTCTCCAATTATGAAAACGGATACCATATACAAAGCCTAATTATCGGAAAGATTCTGTGCACCCACTTTATAATCAAATGAAATATTCCCATAGACGTGGGCGTTTGTTGCTTGTAAGAACTAATTTTTATTTATGAGTTTTACAGGAATTCATTTCTGTTATCAGTGGTAGGCTTATGAAACTGAGGCAATGTTCTTTGAGTATGTCTTGTTCTAATGGCATGTATCATAGAACTATTTTTATCCGCATGTCAGTGTGAACGTATCTTACATATATCTTGTATTTCATCAACTGGGAATGGAATTTCCTTTTGAAGACAAATAAAATCTATCTTATCTTATCTTTCTTATTCTATCCTGTCCTATCCTATCCTATCCTAGCCTAGCCTAGCCTAGTCTAGCCTAGCCTAGCCTAGACTTGCTTATCCTATTCTATCCTATCTTATCCTTACGTTGCGCTGGTGCCAGTTAGGGTAGGTTCTATAGAGTTACGTCTTTCACCTTCTGGTGGAGGTTATCTCGTGGTTGTCAGTTAGCTGTCGTTGTCTTGAATTCCGAGACATTTCTGTAAAGCAATAATGAGAATGACTGAACAGGGATGTTATTGAAGATAATGATTTGTATTTGAAGATGTTTAAGCCTGTCTCAAATGATGGTGATGATAATGGTAAAAACAATTTAATTACTAACTGCTCCAGAATTGTTGTTTGTTTGTTCCAATGTATAGAGTTAGTTACAGGTTGACCGTCTTTATTTTGTTATTCAAGACGTTTTTATAAAATGATGAGGATGATGATGAGGTTGCTCCGATGAAGAACCAAGGAAGTTCGAAAATTTGGCTAGGACCGTAACTTTATTCATATCTAACATATCGAAATCTATAGCTATTTGTTTGTTTCCTTTTGGTGTACCCGTATCGCCGGTAGACAGTCCATCTTAACTTTTAAGACATTTTTATAAAATGATGATGATGATGATGATGATTATGATGATGATGATGATGATGACGATGATTTGAGAACACGTTCAAGTAACACCATCAAGACCCAGAATTATTTCCGACCTTGTAGTAAACCAAAATGTATGACTTGCCC
>JBCEWB010074993.1:0-10152 GCA_039654565.1 Peronia peronii | reverse complement strand
GGATTGAATGTCTGGATGGGCAAAAGACTGACATAACATCGCCTTCCTGCATCTTTGATGTCCTCTAATCTTTGACCTTACATTTGGACCTTGCATGCCTTTCTCTCACCTGATCCAATACATTTCGGGGAGTTTATTTTTTGCTTTTCTTTGAGCTGAAAACTTCTTCACAATTATATTGGCAACGATCAGGAAAAAGAAATTGACTTTGATGAATGGATGACTGGATGGAAAGAGAGTTGTTGTTATACATACCTTCGTCATGTGTTGGTCTTGTTGCTGGATAAACGCCTGTTAAACTTTTGTGTCTCAGCTCTAGAAGTGTCGAGAAGCCAATTGCTAGAAAATGGGCTTGTTATATCTCATCAATGAGGTACTTTCCAAATAATCTACAACTCAGCAACAAGATTCTTGTCTTACTTTCCCATTTAGGTCTTGACAATCATTTTTTTAACAAGAAAAAAGCATAGATAATTTGACAGTTTTGTAATCTCTTATGATACTTTAGAATCAAGAATAGACAGACACTAAGTGTACAGGACCTATAGCAGAGACATGGATAAAACCCATTGGTTTGATTATAGACAGTGACTGATATTGTTAGATTGGTAATAATTAGAGCACAAACAGGCAGCCGCCTTGTATGCTTCCCAGGAAACTGAGAGTGTCTATGAGTGTTTCCAAGAAATCTGTCAGAGTGGTAGTAAGTAGATCGTAAAATGCATAGTGTTTAGACCTAGAACCTGTGTTGTATGGGAATGAGGCACATACAGATGCTCTCTTGATTTTCATTAAAAACAATCAAGAGGACTGTTTTCCACTAGCGCAGTTACTTTTCTATGCCAGACACAAGAGCTCTTGAACCAGTGTTTAGAAGAAAATCTCTTTTCTTCTTGTCAGTTTAAAGATTGATAACAAAAAAACAAGACAAAACACAGCTGATAAAATTATTAGAATAGAAAGAAAATATTTTCTTAACGCCATCAACCCCTTAATTGCCCTAGATGAGAATTTGCTCAGATATCCACAACACATCATGTCTAATTATATGGATTTGAAGATGTTATCCAGCTTAATCATGATACTTCAGAAAAGTCAATCAACACAATGTTTATATTTTGCTTGTTTGATAATGCCAGAGTTAAAATATGTTTTTTTAAACTAACCCTTTGATTGCCAGTTAAGAAAATATAAAATACAAAATTTACAACGACATTTCTTGGTGGACATTTCAAGCAAAGAATGCAAAAGTGCCTTTTTTTTTTTTTTCATCTTTACTGTGCTTGTTTAGAAGCCTTTGTGTGTGGCAAAAGGAAGTCAAAGGCTGGTCAAACACAATTCCCTCTGTTATTGGTATGGAAATCAAAGGTTGGTAGGGCAGAAATCCACAGTGGTGTGGGAGGAAGACCGGTCATATGTTGACAGAGACTTACATGTGAGATGAACATGGGGTTTTGACAAACTGATACTTAAACAGAAACTGGCCAACACATGTGTGCCACTGACACGGTAATGCTGATCACTGGTACTTGTCAGTGGGTAAAAAAAAAACAGAAAACTTGTCACACACATTGACACAGTCATAGGTTTGACTCGAGAGGTCATGAACAAGTGGTCTGAGTGGAACAATTTACAGGATTCCAGTACAAGCGCACTTAAAAAAAAATAATAAATTTTAAAAATCGAGTGACTCCTGCTAATACAATGAGGAAGCATAGGAAAATAAAAAAGTTTTACCACATACTAGAGGCAAAACAGTTTTGTGCTAGCTGGCACGTGCAAGGATGCGACCTTGTGGGATCATCTTGTTGGCAGGAAAGTGGGGATGCGGAGCCGGGGGAGGAGGGGTCACAAGAGAAAGGTGGGGAGGCAGGGGGAGGTTGAAATCCTCCGTGGCACTTTGTATAACGAAATGAGTATAATAGATTTCTTATGCATTGATAGAGGTAGAGCTGCACCAAAAGGCCCAAACAGGCTTCCAGATCAGCTGCACCAGTTGGCCCCCAACATTTGGTGTCAACAAAAAAAAAACAAAACCAAAGGAGTATTGTTGCCAGTAGATGATAAAACTGTGGGAAACAAAGTAAGAGCTTGTCTGAAAGTCTGACAAGGTCAGCCTGACCCAGGGACAGCAGGTCAGCATGGAACTAAGTGACATAAAATAAACGGTGTTTGTTCCAATGATTTCTCAAGGATTGTTTTTGTTGATGCTGAATATTGTGTCTCAGATTGTAGTAAAAGGTCGTGACTTTTAGCCTACGTCTCCTTATGAGCAAGAATTCGTTTAGCTGCTCGAGACTGACGCTCAAAGCCAGTCGCGTGAGGTGTCTCCTTATGCGCGACCCAGTTGCTAGCGGCTTGAGGAAGTCAGGCGCTGAAATTCATGCGCGCGCGCCAAGACTGTCTTCTTATATACAAGCGACTCCTAGTCTCCCAGTAGCTGCTCGAAACGATAAGCGGCTGAGATGTTTGAGAGAGGTTATTTCAGTATCAAGATGGATATTGCTAAGCTCTCGTCTGTGTACACGCTCCTGTCCAGCAGCATAGCTATTCTGGCTGCTTATTAAAAAAAATGACAGCAAGATATTGGGTACGTGAGATGTATCGATGACGACAAAACCATGGAGTTTTCAACCAACTAGTGAGGGAGTTTGAAGTTGATGATGTCAGCTTCAAAAATCTTTGAAAAAACAGATAGATCAGATAATGCATAGATCTAGCGTTCAACTTCTTTGTGGAAAGATTTTTAAACGATGGTGGTGGGGATGATGACAAGGATGATGGCGCTGATGATGATTTGACCACTTAGAAATAGAGATTGTTAAATTTTAGTTGTTCAAATAATGCACACCACACATTCTATTGACATTTTCTTAACTGAAAAACCTCCTCCAGATCAGTGAGCAAAATATGTAATTAAAATGTTCTGTCATATACAGTCCTTTTTTTTTTTCTTTGTTACCCTGGTGAAGGGCCAAACTGGCTTGGAATTTTGACGCACTACATCAGCAAATTTCGTTTCTAATTTTACAATTACAAAGTCGTTATTTGTTTTCTTTTTTTCTTATGTATTTAGTTAATAACAAGTTGATAGTCCATGTCTCGAAATTCAATTCATTTATTTTTTTTAAAAAATGATGATGTGATATCATTTCCTACTTCGGGCTTTCACTTTGACACATGATAGAGCTATATTCTGTAGCTATAGACAAGATTTAGAAGTTTACACTGGAGTAACAATTAAGCTTAAGAGAAAGGGGGGGGGGGGGAGTGAAAGAAGGATAGAAGAAATCTAAAGGGGGAAGGCAAGAAAGAAGAAAAAGAATTAGAGAGTGAAGAAATTTAGAAAGAAAGAAAATACGCTTTTCTACACTCTTCCAAACATTATTTATGAAATCTCTGTCTCTGTGTTGTTTTTAGATCGTGGATCATAAATTGCAGGCTCTCCACGAACAAGTTCAATGGACCGCTCTGTCTGCCTTGTTTCAAGTTCTGCCATAGCTTACAAAGTGATAACAATAGGCCTCAATTACTGCACACTACACACGGCGACTCATGTATGAGTTGGCGGGAAAACATTTTGACCAATGATTAGGCTTGAAATGAGACACACCTCCAGTGAGACGCTTGAGAGTCACTCACCGATCACTACATGACTCCATCTTGAGCGACGGTCTCAGGAGGCTTAACGTTGCATCGCGCATAAGGAGACATACCCTTAGTGTCTTGACTATGATTATGCACTCATATGACATATGGTACAAATAAAAGAAATTTTGAAAACTTTGTGTGGGGAAGAAAAATCTAATATCAATTTTGAAATAGTGATCCATTTAATGATATCCTTCATCAGCATCCGTTCGTCTCGAGAGACGATGGTATAGCGTTAAGATTGGGGATGGCATCTTCTAGAGTGGCTGCAGAGCCCCATCCTAGAGTGGCAGTCTCGTGAACAGTTTTTGTAAATAAAAGGGGTTGACACTGCCACATTTAACGATATAATTAGGGGACAAAGAGTCATAACTTTTTACCGTACTTTCAAACATATTTATTGACCAAGATTTGGTCAGTAGCCACATGGCTTGATTTATTTATGTTATGAACATATAGACATCACTTTCAACTGACAGAGGTCACACTGCCTTTGTTGTTGCTCATAGCTGGGCCAGTAAGGACACCTTAAGAAAAGTACATACTATGAATGATACAGGGTTACACCAATTAGAACTTAAATCACTATGAATGTACTTTAACTACATGTATTTAACTTTTCAACTTCAGACCTAATTTTCTCAAAACAGAGTTGCGTGTGTAGTTAGGACAATTTAATTCTTGGGCGCCGATATATCATTACTATTTGATATAAAACCTGATAACTTCAAAATTATACCCTTTTCATTTTTGTTGCCCAATCTGTAGCATATAAAGCAAAACATATGTCAGTGAAACAATAAAATTGAACAGCTACTTTAAAGTCTCTGTTTTTTTTTTTTAGATGAAATAAAACCTCATAATAATATCGAGATACAAGGTGGAAACAGTTTTTTTGTCTCTCCTGAAAATTTCAGGTCATGGAAGTTATGAGGTTTTATCAGACAAATTGCTATATGCAGATTGAAACATTAAAACATTCCTAAGTATTGCCTGATGTCAAAATTGTCAGTTTTTGGGTTGTTGTTTTTTTTTAATGGAAAGAAATGGATTAAAATTTTACTTGTGATTTTAGAAAAAATGTAGCTACAAAGACAGTCATCATCATCAGGACAGAATAACAAAATTATCTAAATATATACATGAAGTAACTGAAATATTTATGGAAGTAACCAGATGTGCTGTCTAGATTTCATGTGGAAAAAAAGCAAAAAAAACCAAAAAAGCCTACCTGAGTATCATTATAGGTGCCTCATAGAAACTTGATTAGGTGAGGGTTAACAAGATTTGAATAGAAAATCTTAGATTGAAGTTATCAGTTAGACACTAATTTTTATGTACACTTCACAGATCATATGTCAACAGTGTAGTGACTTTCAGTCATTGTGTTTTCAGTTGCTGATACATGTATGTGTAACACAGACTATAGCTGCACTCAAAATATCTTACATGTTGGACCTAGTGGGCCAGAATGAGAGATAACAAATTCATTTATGGCTGTTATTTTTAGTCTGCCACATGTCATCTGAAGAGAGAGAGAGAGAGATATATAAAAAGTTTGAGGGGGTGTGATCTTCAAGATGTTTATAGATAGTAACAGTAGAAGCTTCAGTGATCCCTCTAGTACCTGTGATAATGATGGCATCACTGATGTGACAACACTCAGTGTAGTGCAGCTGGTGAGTGCAGCTGAGAAACTAAGGGCGTAGGGACTCGAAAAAAAAAAAAAAATCATTTCATTCATTATGTAATGAAAAGATTGCCCAATTTTTGTGGGTTTTTTTATCCTTAATCTCCTTCATGCTATTTTTTTTTTTCATAAAGCCATCTTTTGTATATAAGAACTTTTGCATAAATGCAATTTGTTGATTAATTCCAGAGTAAGAATCTCTTGAGAAGAGTTAAATTCTAGGTCTAAGCATTTGAAACACCTTGAGGCAATAAACAATGAAAACATCCTATTTCGGATGAAAATTGACTGAATATCTGTGACATTCCAAAGTTAAGTGTTAAATTTCAGTGAATTTTTAGAAACAAATCTCATGTACACATACAGGTACTTAGATAGTTTGTCACAAAATTATTATTCCTTTCAAGTAAAGTCTGCTCTTGGCTAAAAAAAAAAATTATCCAGTTTTCTGAGAAATTAATTTACCACCTCTGCCCTCCCCATCTCTCAGATCTCAGTATGTGGGTCTCGTTTGTTTCTGCAGAAGTTAATTATAGACTGAGGTTGCTCCCCCCCCCCCCCCTAGCGGCGGCCCAGGGTATATAAGCAGGTTTTTTTGGCGGTGAAAGCCTGCCATCGGTGGGTAGTCTCCCATAGAATGCCATCCTCGACATTCCAGGTATGACATCTTTTCTGTCTCTCCTTAGTCTTGTCCTCAGTCCTGCTCTCTTTCCTCTCTTCTTCTTGACATGTAAACGTATCTTACCGTGTTTGACACAGTATAGTCATGGTTGGGCTGATGTGCCGTTAAACCCTTGCACAAACAGCAACACAGTAGACTGAGGTTTCATCACTATTTCTCAAGTAGTTTCATCAGCACATTTTTTTTTTTATTGACATTCTCAGGCTCAAGATAAATCCAGCCTTCTCATGTTCCACCGCCACACCTCTGTCAGCCTTAGAGACGGACACGTCATCATGCTGGGTGGCGGCGGAAACTGTTTCTCTTTCGGAACCCATCTGAATCGCACGCCGGTGTCTGTGGATGTGGAACTCTGCACCGAGGCATTGGAATGATCCTACCAGGCAAGTAGTGGCCCTGTGATTGCCAAGGCACAGTCAGCAGTATATGAGATGTGACGTGAAATCAGGCGCTCATCAAACTGAGGCAACTGGAGGAATCATGTGTTTTTCAACAGTGAATGAATTTTTAACGCAATTTTTTTTCATTCACAGAACCCTTCTATATCAATGTAAAAATGCATTTCAGAGTCAAATTTGCTGAAATAGATTGAATAAAAGCCCAAAAGTTGTAATTTAGTGCCAGGGCATAATAAGGATTAAGAAGGATTTTTAAAAATGATCAGCCATTTTCTCACTAAATTCAGCTGCTGCAACAGGTCACCCCGATCGTCCTTAATTGACAATATCTCAACTTTTACTTGAGGTAGAACAAAGCTTTTTTCACACACAGAAAAGGAATGAATAACCTTCACAGTGATACCAATAACTCCATATGCTCAAAATTTGAAGAGAGCCTGATTTCATCGTGTCGCATCTCATATGTAAAATTGATATGTTCTGATAAAAAAATGAAGGTTCCCACATCTTTTCCAACCCTGTTTCAAGTAGTGTCAAAGAGTCAGCTAGTCAAGTCTACAGTATTACAGCATTGTATACACAGCAAATATTTATATTTGTTTTTCTGTTTAAGAGACGAAAATGAGAAGCTTATCAACAGAGAAATGAATTGAATATTTCCGTAGATTTTCAGCCAGTATTAATTCATTCACCTGGCCTGGGAAGTTGGCTCATTGGCTCGGAGTCGGCCGAAGACAGCAGACAAATATAGCTATTCACGGCTGGCTCAGTGGCGACTGCAGAAATAAGATAATTTTCCAATCACATTCCCTATAAACAGCTGAAAATTTTCATTCCGAGAGTCAATATCTTTCCCCACAAACTGGATCAGATAGAAGTGAGTTATTCTCAACCCAAGCAGAACATTTGACTCTCTGTTGTCCTAACTTTTCATTTCTTCTTTGTTGTTGTCATGTTAAGGAACAGCCCAATTTCTCCAGCAAGAAAGCAGCTGTGGAACCAGTTGAACTCCCTCTTTACAAACACGATGAACTGATCAGTCAAGACCGAATTACCTGCAGACTCTTCCAGCAGTTTGTCAGCCAGTGTAACTGCAACGTACATAGATTTATGCACCGCTAGCACAGGTTGTCAGTCATTTTTTTTTTTTTTTTTAAAATTCATTGTTGTTGTACGTGGGATGTGAGGGAATTGAGAAATGAAACTTAATGGCACCTTTGTTAGGAGCAAGTTTGTCACATGGTAACTGACTTTGAACTGCAAGATTTTTTTTTTTTTGTCCCATGAAACAAATGGAACGTTATTTAATCTTAAATGAAAATGAATGAAATTACTCCATTTTCAAAAAAAAAAAAAAAAAAATGAATAGAGAGCCATTCCATCTCCATTCTTGCCAATTTATTACTGGCATTACAGAATGAACTTAACAGTTATGACCTGTGAGGTGTGGTTAGTTCACAGCACCATGTGTTCCTCAGTGTAAACAGAGGTACCAGTGTCCCCCTTCATGTGATCTGTCACTGTGTGAAACAAATGATGTGATCACTTGGTTAGCGGGAGATGAAGAACAAAGTCCACTTAATGTTATCATCCTCTTGTCTGTGATCTTCTCAAGCTCCTTGAAACTTAGAGTTGAAACGTTAGTTATGTGGCCTAGCGGTTGGGCCGTCGGACTCGGGTTCGAATCCTGACAGGTCCCAACATTTTGTCCTTGGGAAAAGACAATTAATACACATTTCCTGACTCGACCCAGGTTTGAATGGGTACCCGACTAAAGACAGAGAACAATATTGTTAGATTGATAAGGATTTGAGCGCCTAACAGGCAGCCGCCTTGTATGTTTCCCAGGAAGCTGAGAACGTTTATGAGTGTCTTCTTTGGGTCTGTCGGGGTAATAATAGATTGTAAAGGGCTTAGAGCCTGTACTGTACCGGGATAAGCGCTATATAAATGCTCTCTATTATTGTTGTTATTATTCATTATCTATTCATTATATTATTCTGTAACTATTAGATATTTAAAAAAAAATAATTTTAATTGTTTCCAATCTGGCCACCTGGCAACATTTTGCACAGTATCAACACATGTTCTCAGCAGTGGTATGGCTGATTGGCCTTCAGCAGGCAAACAGGGATAATAAATTTTAAAGATAACAATGGATATATTCAAGTGTTGACAGAGAGAATGAAACATCTTCCTAACTTTGTTATCTGGAGATGGAGTTTTTGATAATGGACTGACTACATATCATTGCAAAATTTTGCAAAGTGGGTGTAACATGAGAGTTTTACAGATTACATCAAAATCAAGTTAGCCTACACTACCTAAAAGAAGCATTTTTATGACATGCTCTCAATGTCCTTAATCTGAACTTGACAGATTTTACATGCATCTGGTTTCTATTTATGTGCACACATGTAAAGAGCATTTATGTAATTATACATGAGGACGCATGTGTGTATTTATTCTGATAACTGTTGTTAAAAGTGAGTGAGTGATTGAAATACTGTTGTTAGTTATACTTTTCACTGGCCAGCCAAACTTTATTTTTCAACTGGAAGATTTCTTATGGCCAATCATATCTAACTATAAATCTGCAACAAAACCCACAACAGGCTTATGGACTCGAGAAATGCGGAGTGGATCCATATGAAATTTGGTACACAACATTGTTGAATATGGATCTGTATTTCTACTTATACACAGGCGACACAAAGTTACTATGTGTGATGTTGTTCTAAAAAGGCAATAATAATTGAATAGGAAACTTGCGAGAGTGTTTGATCTGAATTATACGTTGGCTAGAATGATGCATTCATAACCCTAGACGTATTCTTTGAGTAACATTCAGTTTGATCAAACGATCATCATCGAGGTGCGCATGCTTCACATACACTTTAAGTCGCAGGGCAGTGTTCTTGTAGTTTTGTATAAAAATCTAAAATAGAACAATACCAAAAAACAGTAATATGTGTAACTAATAGAGTTGTCTGTGAATTTGTTCGAGAATGAAGCTCCTTGTTTTTGAACGGCCAGTTTTGTGTGTGTGAGATCTATGATCCATTTTCCTCTGTTGATGTAATCAAGATATGTGAACACAAAGTTTCTATGGCAACCAAGTGAATGTCTTGAGGGTTTCACTGTGTCAGTGGATTGTTAATTATTTATTTTTTGCAAACCAGGATGTTTATTGGTCAGTATATACGTGTATATGTACTTAGACTTATAGAACAAATGACTTACACCCAGGGCAAATGAATCGGAAGTCACACGGGCGATTTCAGGATACAGCCGTTTTTAACTATTTTCCGACTCCGATACCAAAAAAAGTGTTTTTTTTTCACAAAAACAAAAATTTAACCTTTTTGAACCTGAAAAAAAAATTTGATATCTGAGTTTGAAAATAGTTCAAAAAGGCTGTAGCTAGAAATCGCCCAGCACGACTTCCGACTCATTTGGCCTGGGCGCAAGACAAATGATAAGATTTTTTTCACTCATATGTATTCAATTGGTTCATTGTATGAAAAGAGGTATTATTGAACAAACCTTGAAAAAAAAATAAAAGACCTAGGATAGGCTGGTAGTTACATCCATTTGATATTTGAGTAGGATAACTCCTGAGCCAACACATGGCATGTAACTGTAATAGAGGGTTAGTGATTTTGAAATCTTAACATAAATGTCTATAATCTTATAAACTCAATGTCAGTTGTCTATAGTGGCTTTTGTGC
>JBCEWB010074982.1:0-13079 GCA_039654565.1 Peronia peronii | reverse complement strand
CGAGGTAACCTGATACTCGTGACCCCGCTTGTGGTTTCAGGCCAAGCCCAGCGCAACTAAAGTGCCACCGTTGTGACCGCTGTGTATAAGCTATTTAGAGGTCGACTGTAGTCGCAGCAGTAAAGAAACCACTAGATTTATTATGATTTTGTTTTCATGCCAGGTAAGAAAAGTCCCCCAAATTAAAAAAAATCTAAAAATCAACAAAGAATTTCTATTCACTTCCACTATTAAAATATACAAAAATGCTGAAAAATGTGAAAAAATGCTCCAAAATGGCAAAAAATGCCAAAAAGCAAACGTGCAGCAAGTAGGTAAAAATGCACCTGCATAAAGTGTATTATATTCTGCACAACCTGACTACTTGGTTGATGATGGAAATTTAAAATCTGTTTTGGATGTGAGTTTGTCAATGTCATTATTGTCATGCATGCTGATGACATATCACAGTTGAGATTTTCTTTTCTTGATTTATCCATACAGGAGAGAACAAGAAAATGATAACAATGACATGGTGAACAACATGTAAATGGAATAACTGTAGCTTTATTTTATATTATATTCTACCACAATATTAAAAAAGGCTAAAACAATTTCATTATGCAAGAGTTCAATAAGAAAAACAACAGAATACTCCAGCTAAGTCACGAAGGAGCCAATTTCACCATGCAATATTTTAATACGAAAACAGATGAAAGATCAAACTTAGGTGTAAACCGGACGAAAATGCGACTGATTACCTGCATCTGTTTTCTGCTCTGCTTCTCGTCTCTGGACAATGTCAAGGAGCTGTTGAGCAGCCTGACTAGCTGTAAGAAATCGTGGAGGTTCGTAGACAGGCCTGCCCCTGATATTTGAAACGAAACAGGAAACGTAAATATCTCATCATGTTTTGTGCATTAACGTGACTAAATTTGATCTGTATTTGTATCACAGAACTGTATGCACCAAAATTGGAATACCTATCGTTTTAACTCACAGAACCAAGAGAGATATGTTGAAAAGGTGCCCATTTTAATTAGAAAAATACATTAGTGGAGTTTTCCCTGTGAATGTCTTCTTTGAAAATATGAATGAACGTGTTACCTCTCTCATCAATCTTTATTATTTGAAAAAAAAAAAAGATGAAAAATTATGTTATCCCTTAAGCCTTTTTGTTAAATTGGAAAGCAAGCATTCTTAAAGCAATTCTGAGCTTCTTCTCTTAGGTCTCCACATTCTACCTCCCTCAGGAGAGTGAAAGCTTACCAAGTCCCTAACATATTACTTACTTCATAAGGTTTTCTATTGTCTGTTCCTTCATTTTTATATCTAGTGGAAAGAAACAGAAGAATGAATTGGCACATTAAACGGGACATCAAAGGGGACATCAAACATTATCACATCTGAGTATGTTCATTCTTGCTCACTGACTACAAATTCAAAATTCTCTGATGATTTTTTTTTCAACACACACATATCTAGTATTCTAATTTCAAACTAGTTATACCATTTTCACTTGCCTCAATGTTCCTAAACATTTCTGTGTCTGAGTAGTAGTGCTCTCGAGAAAACAGAACTTTTTAAAGAAACAGTTTTCAACTGAAATGTGTTAGGTACTCAGTACTACTTCATCTTCTTTATTAATCATTATGTCATGCAAATTCCATGTATTTCAGGCTGGGTATTCATCTATACTATAAATCTACAACAAAACCTGAATTGCATGTTTCATAGAATGATGCATTATGTCACTGTTCTGCTTCCGCTCGCAGAGCTTCTAAAACAACGAACACATTTTTTTTTACTAACATTCAGTTTAATCATTCAAAATATCAACAGTGTGGTGTGCACACTTACCAAACACTTTGAGCTGCAGGACAGTATCGAATCTCCCATGGAATTGGTCAACCATGGGAAGATGAAAGGACATTTCTCATAGAAAAATGAAATTTGGTATTCCCAAAAATGTGCCATAGTATACAAAAACTCACCAAGAAGGCACAACGTGTGCATTCCCCTTTCTCTGTTGACAAGAATTTTGTCGTAGAAGCTCTCAGGCTGCCAATCCTCAGTCCAAAAGACAATGGAAACTGTTTCTCCATAGTTGTAAAGCTATTGATAGAGTGAAAAAAAAAAAAAAGAGAAAAGAAAATGAGTTAAATCTATGTGCACTTTCATCAGAGCAACAAGTACAAGAAAAGCATGTCCTCAAAATGTATTTAACAAGAAAAAGTCAGAGAATTCATGAAATTACTGAAACTAACATTGTGCTGCAAAATTGTAATTTTACATATATAAACGTAATATTTCATGAAAATGACTCTTTCCTGCTATTTTGTATCTTTATACAGTAGACTTCTTTTCTGATGGACATCACAAATAAAGGATGGAAAAAATAAAAAATAAAGAGTGACATATTTGTTGGTGAACAACAAGATTTGAAGCCTGGCATTTTTTCGAAATAAGGGCAACAAGATATAAAACAGTTCTACTATTTTACCTGTAAACCACAGCAGCCAATAGCATTCATGATGGAAGCATTGTGAACAACAGAATAGGGAATGCCTTTTTCCACAGCTCGTAGTATAAGATCAGTGTGAGTTGTGGCCCTGAAACACAAAATCTATGATTCAGATCTAGCACATACAATGTATAGAAGTAGACTCAGCTGGCAACATTTCGCAGAATGGAAAATATTCCACATACATATACAATAAACAAAGAAATATATTATACATTGAAAATTTCTGCTCATTGTGAGCTATTGTTCCTCTTAGCTAATAACAAGCAACTATCTCATCACTTACTATAGAGTTCTGATCTAAACTGGTCTAAAAACTATTGGTCTACCAATGTAAAAAACTTAATGGCAAACTCCCATAACCATCACTGTATGTGAACACTTACATTTGGACAAAACACATTTACCTTTTCATTTGAGGATAAAAATTCAGAAGACTGAAAACAAACCAATATTATGTGACAGTACCAAATCCCATAGTTACAATGTATACAATGTACATACTTACAGTTACACATTTACTTATCACTATGATATTTATGGAAGTCTGAGTAGCCCAATGATATTTCCTTCAACAACTGAATGATCAATTAAATCTGAGGAACGCCATACCATTTTTTTTTAAGCATTCATCAGGAAAGAACTTTCAGATACATTCATTTACTTGTTTAAGTAAAATCTGAATTCTAAAATTCTATGTGGGAAAATTCTTTTATATATTTTAAAAAAAAGAAATTTTGCTTCCTTTAATTCCACTGCAGCAGTTTCTATCAAAGAGGATTTTTTGATCAATCTCACCCTAGCGGATCACCAACAACCAAAAACGCCACATCAACAGTGTCAGCCTCTGCCATCAGTTCATCTGCAACCAATAAACACATTAACGAGTTAATATATATCGTAATAGAAAAAATAATGATACTTTCAGTATAATGTATCATGTACATCTATAAAATGGAATCAGATAAAGAAAGAATGGCAGTATCTTGTGACCGACATGACATGAGTGACTATATTGCTGTCTAATTTATTTGATGAAAAAATTAATAATGGCATTTCCTTATGAACCATGTACAATAATATTATCTAGAACTAGAGTAGGAAAAAAACAGGATCTGCCAGAGACCTTCATTTTTGTCTCAGCCTTTTCAAAGCACATGTGCTTGTACATGTATATTTATTTCTTTTCCTTCTAACTGCAATCATTTATTCCACTGCTTTCCTGTCATTACTAGACTAGTTTTATTCATTGCATTTCTAAATTACATATTCAGATATAGAGGATTAAGTCCGATATGAAGGCAGAGCATCATGAAAAACTTGAGAATGTCTTAAAAATGGGTACCTGAAGCTTGTTCCACCATGTCACGATCTGCCAAGATAATATCTTTTTCATATAAGCTTTCCTGTGAAATATATTGAAGAGATAATTGGTGAAGAATAGTCTTTAGCCATTAAACATATCCATCCTTATTTAAACTGAATTAAAAGATATTAATATGCCAGAAAGCAAATAGCTAGGTGACGCAACAAAAACAAACAAAACAAAACAAAAAACAACAATAAAAAAAAACAACTGCAAACAAACATGTGGGATAGCAGTAATAACATACTCTCACACAGCAATGAAAGTAATATTTACTATATTTCAATTTCACTTAAATATTTAATGTGATTCAAATCATTTTCATCATTTCCCCACCAAATTTTGATGTTTCAAATGAAATTACAGTGATTTTGATTCTTCTGATTTCTAATAGTAACTATAAGAATAATTCATCACTGTTAGAAAAATTATAAATACTATACAGCAAAACTCAGATTCAAAGAGGTCTTTGGGTCTGCTATCCATTTCTTGATGGATCCAAGATTTTATTAGACTGGATACAAGGCTGAAATTGGGAGCACAAAAAGTGAAACAAACATATTGTCCATTAATATCATTGTAACACTGGTACCAACAGAGATATATAATAACAATAATATATAACATCTAGTATTATGATCTAGTAAGACAGTTACGCTGTTATTATCATAAACCAGCACTGCGACTAGCTACATCAACTTCAGTCTTTAATTAAACATTCAAGAGTTAACAAATGCTTCAAGGTGATCGTTAGGCCTGCGCATGACTGACAATGTTCGTGACCGACGGTCAACCGGCTCCCATGACTGTCAATGATCGATTATTCTATGAGTTAAATATTTTCCTCTTTGTCATGTGTAACATTGCTTATGGTTATGGTCTTGATCTTAGTCTACTGTCACCAAAAACAAAAAATGCACCATCCTCAGTCAGCCTGAGTTTTGCTCACTTGACCTTTGACCAGAGACTTAGATTAAGAAAAACTTGGGGTGTGAAACTCAATATTTCACAAATCTGACTCTACAGATCGATTGGGTGCCGAATTCTAGTGCAGTTTGATACCAAATATTAACCTATAACTCACATTAGTTGTGATTTTAATGTGACCAAAAAATGTGGTAACCACATTGGGGAAGGAAATACCACGCGCTCTCATAAGACTCAACTCTTCATACGGTTTTTCCTGTTTTTTTTTCCAAGATACGGTAATTTGGCGCATACACTATGGTCTGTTTCAGTCATTTATTCAAAGAAGTTTGCACTGGGGAGGGGGTTGACGGGTGTATATGGGGGAAGAGGGGACAAGTGGGAAGCATGTTATACAAAATTGCAACGGGCGCCTCGAAGTCGACCACTGTGCAGAGTTTGCTTTTTTCTTCTTTTGGTCTCTTCAGTTTAAAAAAAAAAAAAAAAGGAAAAGGGTCATCCACAGGGGGAGGGGTATGAGAAGGATGACATTGGGACAAACGCGTGTCGCTGACGGATGGAGTTTTCCCGAGATCAAAGACACTGGTGTGTAGCTAACTGATGAACGCGTCTGCTTCATGGTCTATCATGAATGTAACTGATCTTTGGTCATCACAATCGATGATTGACAATGATGTCCATGACTGATATAACTGGTTATCATGACCGGTCATGCACAGGCCTAGTGATTGTGTAGACCAAGCTAGACTGAAAACAAGGCCACTGTTCAATCAGCTGTCATCCTCCCAGCCCATCCCACCTCTCACCGGACTCCCTCTTTATAGGCAACCAACTACCATCGCTCACAGCCTCCTCTACATGCTACTAGCCTTGGCCTATTATCTTCTTTAACTTCACATAATTCACCTTAGAGCTAGCACCCCCACCCCTTCCAATACACACCAATATAGTGTTGTGTGCTTGCTAGATCTAAACCTGGAAATTATATGTTCAATTGTTACAGCTTGAGAAGTTTGAATGACCATAACTGTAGACTTATGGGCTAGTTTTCAATTTTGTTGAAACGGAATCTGTATAATCTGGTATATAGTCAACCCAAGGTGTTTTAAGGGAGACAAAGAAGGGGGAAAAATAGGGATTTTGATTTAAATCTCATTTGATCTAAGGTCTCATTGAGTCCAAACTCTTTGACTATGGGGTTTACTGTAACAGAGAGACAGTGGATACAATAAATTTCAAAAATAAAGAACAAAAACTGCTTTCAACAATTGGTGGACAAGTAAATTCTATAAAAAAAAATTCACTTTTCTCATATCGATAGCGTGCATCTGCTAAATCCATTTTCAAATAACTTTTATGTCTATTTGACAACTTTGCATGGTTTTATATCATGCTACAATAGATCTAGGTCTAGGCTGAATCTAACAAGACATGTACCTTTGCTGATGAGTGGATTGAATTTGAAGTAGACAGAACATATTTTCCTTAGGAAAGAGAATGAGAAAATTTACTCCACAAAGTGGCTATACGGATCCAAAGCTATTTTTCGAAATGCCCCATTAGTAAGGATCCAGTCATAGTCAACTATCTCTCATGGATTTGGATGGCACATTTTCATCATATTCCGAATTTGAAGCAAAATTTCACTTTTCTAGGCAAGCCTGGGAGATGTTGTGCAAAGGGTCAGTTTTTCAATAGTCTTAAGTTTTAAGCACTTTCAAATTCTTCAGGAGTCTTCTCTGTTAATTCAAGTAAATTTTCACCAGTAACACAATAGACAAGGCCCTAAAACATTATCAAAATTAAGGTGGCTCCAGATCTAACAGTTCTAACCCATTCCCCCCGAGGCTAAGTATGCAAACATATCGACTCAGTCGGACCGCAAAACATCATGTTAGAATTTATCAATGATGCATCCTCCGTATGTAATTGAAAACTCTACTTCAATTCCTATATTTTTGTTCATATTTGGTCTGTTTTCTCTCACTGTGCTTAAGCGGCGAAAACTGGTCCCACAAGGATACTTTTACTTTACATCTCATCATTCAGAAATAATGACTCGTAGGATTTTTCACTTTTGTTTTCAAAGCTAACTTTGTTGACTAAATGTCGAGTCGAACAATATGACGCTGTAAATAGATCTAGTTTATCTTTAAGAATACTGAACACACACCCGAAATCTTGCGGAAATTAAAAGTGAAAGCGAAAGTAGATCCATACCATTTTATTATTAACAATAACATACCAATGCTTCCTTTCCAACTGTAAGAATTGATGTGTATGCCTCTAGGTATACTCTTTTACATTTTTTCACTGTTTCTAAGCCCTTGACTGTAATATCTGTAGCATCACCTAAACCTAGTCCTATGAGATAAAACATATTGAGTTGGACTCAAGTTACAAAGTTAGTCTCAGTTAATATCGCATTCGTATGGTCGAAATAAAGCGTGTGAAGCGGAAACGGAACATTAGATAGTTCTAGCTATCGTGGAGAATTCGTACAAAGTTGCCTTCCCTCTACCAACAATTCTAGAACTTTATCACATGTATGAGATGTTCATGAAGCTAAAATTAGTAATTTTGATTATAAGTCTGATTTTCTTGTCTCGAATTTATGTCAAAAAGCTCGGATAATAAATCATTCAACTTCAATCTGAATATTTGTTGGAATATATATATATGTTGCCCCTGGAAAGTCAATAAGAATTAAAAATTATTAGTAAATGTTCGATAACAATTTATAGCTACATGTATGTACAGAGCTTTTCGATGATTGATATCCCACCACAATAAGCTACATAGTGTAGTATTTTGTTTAGGCCTTTCAGCTCGTGTGTGTATATGGGGGAAAAAGGGGAGGGGGGGGGGGGGGGAGAAAAAACACCTCAGCTTTCTCAGCTACACATTCGTGAGCGTAGAAAATTTTGGAAAACAAATATCCGGCAGAAGTGCTGTTAGGAGTGTTATCCCTCTCATCTATTGGTGTAGGTCGTCACATGTTATCCAATCAAAAGAGGTTTGTCATTACTGCCTTGCAGAATGACAAAGCTTGGTCTGCAGGAAGGTAGAAAGTCGTAATTTTCCATTAGAGATCCAGGTGGGGAGAGAAAACGACCTACGATTTCACATACTGTCTATCACCTATTTTTGTGAAAATGTATAGCTTCAATGGGGATTTTCGCCAGAAACCTATACAGTCTCTCAGAGGAGCCAGTAAAAATGTGAGTAGTCTCCATGTCGTCTTGTTATTTCAATTCAATCTTAGATCTAGAACTCTATATCTTTGTTTGTTTGATCACTCTACGGACTGACTACTGTGTAGATCTTCACTGATAACATCACATTTAAAGTTTGAACTTGTCTGCACCAGATTTTAGGGCACTACCGTCTTTTTGTGGACCCGGTGCTAATAGCATATATATCGATACCTCGATTATTATACTTGGTCACTTAAGGCGATTAAAATGTATTTCGTACACCAAATACTTGTAACGATTTATTGATTAACCCTGTAGTCGCAAGTAGTATCTGTTGTCTTGGCGGTATGCATGACTCGCAAGTAGTATCAGTTATTTCACAAGCAGTATCCGTTGTCTCGACGATATGCACAACTCGCAAGTAGTATCTGTTATCTCGCAAGTAGTATCTGTTGCCTCGGCGGTATGCACGACTTGCAAGTAGTGTCTGTTATTTCACAAATAGTATCTGTTGCCTTGGCGGTATGCACAGCCGAGGGTCCCAGCAGGTTAGGGCCAGGGGTTGGTCTAGTTCATTTTGATTATTAGAATGGAACACTTCAAGGCACTATCGTCTCACTGTGGTCGCGGTAAAAATGGCATAGATCAATATTGTGATTATTGCCTCAGCGGTATGCACAGCCGAGGGTCCCAGCAGGTTAGGGCCAGGGGTTGGTCTAGTTCATTTTACAGTAATCGATATTTATATTGCCGAGGCAATAATCACAGTATGCCATTTGTACTGGACCACAGTGAGAAGAAAGTACCTGGTCCTACCACATGCTAAACTAAATAACACAACACCAATAAAATCAACCAAAAAAGTTCATTAGTCATTTGAAACTCAGACAATGTCAACACAGTCAGTAATTAATCTACATCATTTTGTCCATGCAAATAGACATACTAGCAGTTGTATCCATGTCACTATAAGCAATAATCGATATGTGCCGGGTCGCCATAGTAGAAACAGACTGGGACCAGAAAATGAAGATAGTGCCAATTTTAGATAGGAGTCTAGAATTCCAGAGTCAAGACTTAATTGTACTTCACTACAAGACACTACAGTGGCTATTAAAATTCAGAAGGGGATAACAGTTGAACCTGCTAAAATCCCCTAAATGAAACACCATTTCGATGTTATAATAATATAGATTTAGTCCTAGATCAGTGTTTATTATCAAACTAGTTCTAGAATTTTAATTCTCTTCACCCCACCTACGGATTTAAGGGCCCTTAAATAGATCTAGATCTAGCATCATCTCAAGTACCAAGTACTCAGAGATGAGGAGTAGAATAATCCAGTGTTTCGACAAAGGACCAGTACTGAAATGAAATAATTTGGATACCATACGATTAAAGAGTATATTGAGAAAAAATTGCAAAGATAAGAAAAAACTCGGTTGTTGTGGTCGCAGTAAAACCCTCTAAATTAAGAACCCCATCCATTCCCAATATAACTACAAACTCATTTTATTGGATTAATCATGCAGTTATCAACTGGTAAACTTAATGTCTTCCATGTGGGAACGAGCAGCATCAGGACTATGGGAGACCAATATAAAGAAGAAAATACTAACATAAATAAGACAAGTTGTAATTGTTTGCAGATAATTATTCTGTCATCATTAGAAACTTGCATACAGTGATAAATTAGTTTTTTAAAATTAAAGATAAATGTCTCACCTGTCCTCTCCATTGCTTTACTCAATGAGATGAGTAGTTTCATGATCCTTGGGGTTTTGCTATTTTTGTCGGAACTGATCCGGCTGAATCCCAATAATGAAAATCTTGAACATATTATCAAGTCCATGACCAACATGAGGAATTAATGCTTAGTACAATGAGTCATTGAAATTTTTACTGCATTAATTAATGTTTTTTTTTTAAAATTTATAATGTTTTTTTAAATATTTGTGATTTCAGGAAAAGAAAGATTCCTTGCTGCAAAGGGCACAGGATGAAAGGAGAAAAAGAGAGGTTTGTGATAACTGATAGATTCAGTAATCTGCTATGCACTGCTTATTCTGAGAAGTGGATGACAGCAGTGAAAATTAAATGTATTGCAAATTTGTTATAGACATGAGAAAAAATAGTATTAGGCTTATGAAAGTCTGAGATGTTAATTTTCCTGTGAATGTTATACAAATGGAAGACAGCAACAGGATCACATCAGTAAAGATCATGTCCAAGAACTCAGAATTATGCCAATGGTCAAATATCAGGGGACAAGCATCAGCTTATGAAGGATCAAAATCTGAAACCCTTGTGTGAGCTCACACCCAATGACACTGACAGCATTGTTCAAAGTGAAACATCAAATTAAAAGAAAAGAAATGTGAATATATTTGTGGGCCTGTAGCTGAATTTCACTTGCTCAAAGTATATTTTTGTCCTTTTTCTTTTTCTTCCATGTTATGGGAATGCAGAAAGTAGATCTGCTGATTCTGAAAATGGAAAGAAATTTTGAGATGATTGCTAATATGTTTTGCAAGTTTTATAGCATAACGTCAAGATTATACCATAATTTGCACTGTGGCAAATGTTTTTATGATTAGTTTCTTATGAAGTGGTGATTTTGGCTAGCATCATAACTCAAAAGCTAAGAAGTGACTTATATGGTGGCAGAGTGATCGTGTTGATATATTGTGAATGCTGAACAAATGGTAGGCTCAGAACAAAAATGCTGGGGACTGAGTGTAATGCAGGTCAACAGTCTACTCTCATTATTCATTCATTCTCCCAGCGTCTTTGGACAGCTTTTATCTTGACCTCTATTATTTGTTACAGGAGGCTCGAATGAAGATTGCAAGTGCAACCAAAATTCAGTCTGTCTTCCGAGGTTACTACACTCGGAAAATTGTGGTGAGTAAAATTATTGTTCACATTTGGAGAATGTATTTAACTGTTTGAAAAGATTTTTCAGTTTTCAATATGGTTGTACTTCAGCTGGTTTTCTGTGACCCTTTTATTATTATATAAAACAATCATCATACAATCCTTCTGACTTTCTTTCTAAACTGGGGAGGAAATGAAAGCTAGTTTATTGCTCTCCCCCAAAGAACTTGGTCACCAGGCAAGAAAAAAAGCAGGCTCTTAGACCGATTGAAATGTTACACTACCTATTTGACCACTGTCTTGATTTGCTGCGATTAGTTGATCATTACTGTTAGTTGAAGATATAAAGATTTATCTGTGCCAATAAGAACAGTTTTTTCTGTTGCATGTTTTTAATGTGATTAGCAGTTCCTCATCTTTTTTTTTTTGTTTGTAATTTCATCATTCATGCCAATTTCCTTAAAGCATCAGGTGTTTCCATATGATAGCATTGCTCAATGAAAATATGTTACCATAAAATATGTTATCATATGCACAATTGCATGAGTGACTCAAGTGTTTAAGATCAGTCAGATTAACATAAGAAGGAAAACAACTGATCAGTCAGGAGGCTAAACTTATTTTCCATTATACCCTGTATATTAACAGTCAAAGAAATGATCATGGAATAATCTACTGTGGACTGATCACCCCCCATCATTCCCCCTCCTCATCTCCCCAATTCTTCTGCCTGTCTCCTTTTCACTGTGTGCCTAGTGCTATACTTTTCTCTCAAATGGGCAATCTGAGATGACTCTGGGCTCTTAGATAGGTTATTTTTTATTTGGGCAGGTAAATTATCGTGAAAAAATTCACTTCGCAGCAAAGACGGGTTCTTAGGGACGCCAAACTTTTAGATGGCGGGCTTGGATCACTGTAATGAATTTTATTGCAATATCAGAAACTTACTGGTATACCTGAATCACTTATCAGCTATCAAGAGAAACATAATTTGAGATAACTCTATGCATCCATTTTACTTTCAATTGAAAAATTCAAAGAAGTGGGGATTTGTTGCATGCAAGAACTAATTTCTGCCATCAGTGATATGTTTTTCTTTGGTTTGCCATTTTTATTAATGTTCAAGATTTTTACATCTACTAGAAGGGAACCCATGGCCTCTTGTGGGAGATATAGGTCAAATCGATACTTTAGGTGTATGGCAAGCATGTGCACCTCGATGTTAGTATTTTAGATGATGTTACTCTCAGCTGAATGTTACTCAAAGAAAGCGTGTTTAGTGTTTTGAACACGTCATTCCACCCAATGTTCAACTCTCATTAGTTTACTTTTCAATTGTTGTTGCCTTTTTAGAGTAACGTCAAATGTAGTTGGCTTTTTTCAGCTTTTTGTAAGTAGAAACACAGCTCTTTATGCAACAGTGTTGTGTGCCAAATTTCATATGGATACATTCAGTAGTTTTTGAGTCCATTTGTAGATTTATAATATAGATATGTCCATGTGAGTGTGAATAATATCTCCTATGTTACATGCATACTAAGTCTCATCAGCGGAGAAAAGATTTTCCTTTTGAGGACAGAATTTATGTTATCCTGTCTCATCTTACCTTACCTTTGTCTGCTGTGTCCAGAGTGCCCAGATTCGAGCAGAGTTTGACAGCAAATTCCCTTTGAAAGGCAACCAGCAGCCACAAGTTGATGCTGATACACTACAGTGGTGCATCTCAAAGCTTGGGCTTTTCTTCTCCGAGCCGCTGGATGGCCAAAGATTGGTAAGATTCTGCTGCTTTTTTGCACCTTACATTTTCCATTGTTATGTTAATATTCACTTTTGCTTTTTGGTTTATCACTGTTACCTTTTTTTTCTTCTGACTATGGAAATGTATTTGTATTGCTTGGCTCATCTTTGCCAGATTTTTTAATTTGAAACCTTCTGTCAGTAACGCTCACCACGGCTGTTCAGTTCCATTCTCCTAGCGGCGCACTTAGTTCACACCCGACTGACCGCCACCACTGGTGGCGGGAGGTCATAAATCAAGGCCTGACAGGCCATTCCCGCTGACCACGGCTTGTCTGCACCGGTGGCCCAAATGTCTGTAATTTTTCTTAAATTTACAGTCCTGTCTAAAGTTCATCTGTATTATAAATCCAGAAGTGTTTCCTATCAAATAAAAGCTCTGGTTTTCCTCTACAACCCGCATTCTGAATTT
>JBCEWB010074971.1:0-13079 GCA_039654565.1 Peronia peronii | reverse complement strand
CCCCCCCCCCCCCCCCCCCCCCCCACGGGCACACAAGGAATGACCACATGAGTGCCCTATATTTACGACAATTCATTTCCATACGATAAGCTTTCAAATTTGTGGGAAATTATAGAAAAAAATGAAATGCTTAAGAGGCTTGGATATGAGAGAACATCCTCCCCTGATGCTTCATAATGGATGGGAAAATTTCCTTCACATATCATGCCTGCAAACTGCAAACTTCGTAACAGCACAAACCTTGAATCAGAAATGTCAATAACATATACTCATATGCACTTTATTCTCTTAGTTATATTTTGTAGCAAGAAATCCATGAAACAGCGTGTCTTTAACAATGATAATGAGCATTTGACAACTTTCAAGCTAACTACAGCAGCTGAGAAAGTCGGATTACAAGTCAGCTTTGAAAAAAACACACTACTGAAAAAGTCAAAAATAACCCAATCTTACTGGAAGGAAAGAGAATTGAGGAAGTCAGCCAGTTTATATATTTGGGAAACTATGTAGATCAAGGAGATGCAAGAAAAAAAGAAATCAACATCAGAATAGAAAACGCTGTTACGGCATTCAGAAACCTGAGCAAGATCTGGAACTCCAAGTTGATCTCAGTAAAAACGAAGCTCAGAATATTCAATTCAAATGTTTTATCAATGCTTAATTACATATGCCTCTGAAAGTTGGAAAATGACAAGGGGAATAGAAAGGAGGCTGAATGGCTTTGAAAACAAATATCTACGAAAAATTACAGGCATTAAATGGAATGAGTTAAAACAACAGAAGAAATAAGGAAGTTTCAAAGCAGCCCTACATAGCAAAAATAATTAAGAAAAGAAGATGGTGCTACATCAGTCACACATGTAGAAGGGAAGACGGCAGAATATAAAAAAAAGCGCTGTGCTGGGAAGGGAAATTGAAGGCAGAAGAAAGAGGGGTAGACGGAGACACTTAAAAGATCTATCACAAGAGATGCCATAAAAGCAGGAATATAGAGCATGAGAAAACTGGTTGAGACAGCACAGAGAAGATCAGAATGGAAGAAGATTGTGACGGCCCTATGCGACATATGACGGTGCGGGAAGGATCTCAGATTTGGCAACTTTAAACCAAAAAAAAAAACAATTGAGCTTCGGAAAAAAAATAAATTATTTGCTCCCCTGTAAAATTATGTACCTTGCAGTTATGAGTTTTTGTGATTAAGAGCAATTATATATACAACAATAACAGCAACTACATATCTCTCTCTATATATTTACACAACTATCTATAGACTGTAACAGAAACTACACTATTCATAAACACATCACATTATCAAAAGAGGCACTATGTTGATACTTGTTTGGGTAACACAGTCTGACTGAAAAATGTCTAGTGAAGTTCAGCCTACCTTGTAGAGCAAAGTGACCGCCAGTTCCTGCCTGTACTTAGGGGAAGCCAGCTGGGGATCCTCCTCAGGGTGGAGTTCATCCTTCAGGATCTTCAGGGCATCTGCGCACACAAACAGGACAGGAATCAGGACAGCAAACACATCGTCAATGTTGATAATAAGAGGGTTATCTATTTTGTTTTTGCAGTTTTGAGGGAAAAATAAAAACACACACAAAAAAAAAAAACTGGCCTATGTCACTGAATAACCCTGGAGAAAACAACATTAATGTTTGTATGTGTGGGTTTTTTTTTTTTTATTTGTCTTTTTCTTTACATATTATTTAATTTTTGGTCGATCTTAAATCTTTCTACACAAAAATTATAATTATGAAACTATCTATGAAATAGATCATCATATTAATAACGTGACAGCAAGCGATCAGACAAGTAGTAGGATAGCCAAAACCTTGTATAATTTTTCATGGACTCATTTGTTTGTGTCAGTGCCCACAGGATGAGCGAAATATCACTGAGGTGAACAAAATTAATAACTTATACCATGTTTCTGTGCCAAGATAGTCACAAAGTTGTCTTTTGTTGGATTTTATGATCACCCAACCAATTCTTTGCCACAGTTGAACAGCCTTATTGAATCTCAGTGGATGTAAAAACTGTTAATTCTTTTTTAACCAGGAACTGTTCCCATCCTCAAACAGTATCCAATATTTCTTGCAAATGAGTATTTGTAATATCATTTTTTTAAATATTATAATAATTATGTACTTAAATAATTCATGAAAACAAACGTTGTTATTTACTGATGGTAACGAAAGTGTTAAAGTGCATTCTTTTTTCCAAGCTCTCTTTGTCATCCAATTCATTTCACCTAGCTGCACTTTTGGTCTTTCTACTCTCCCCCCCCCCCCCTCCCCCCACCCCCAACCCAACTCAGGTCTCATACAGAAAATCTCATGTTGTCTATGAATCAAGTTTGAGATGAATAGAAATGTGAGACATATGGAAGTATAGTTCTATGAAGGGACAATGGAATATGCAACTTTCTCACCACCTTTATAAAATGAATGGATGCTTGAGCATGGAAAATCACATTGATGAAGGGAAAGGTTACTACTGGTCTAAAGGACTAGATTTTGTATCGATACCAAATTTGAAAGGCTTTAGCCCATGCAAAGCTTTTCTGGGCTATAAAATAAATGGATTTTGATAAAAAAATAAACAATTGGGCACTTACCTTGCTATGCAATAGCAACAATTTGAAGTCTTCAAAATCAACTTATGACTAAAATATATTCTAAACTATCAATAACAAGTCAAAGAATAAAAATATCGTTTGAATGCAAAATCGAAAATTCTGACCCTCAGCATGACGTTTCACTGGCAGCTTTGGTCTTAAGCCACCCAAACCCTTACCTTTCACAACAGTCTCGGACATTGTCTTGTTGGTCAAGAAATCTTCTGTCTTCACAGCATGAACCTGCAGGATACAGACATTGCAACATCATGGCTATATCATATGGAGCTATGGGCTACTGTAGTCTGGATCGTGTCAAGGTAAGAAAATGTTTCATTTATTATATTTCTGCACAGTTATGTTTCTTGTTACTAAGACCCAGCTCCCCACGGCTTTAACTCACACAAGTCATACACCGCAGTCATCATATTTTCCAAACTGTAAAGGCCATAGGCCTTACAGATCAGAATTATCCTATGTGATGACGCACAGTTATGTTTCTGCACACTATGTTTCCAGTAATATGTAACATGGAGCCCTACTACAAAAACAAGCTTAACTCTAAAAGTGTCAGAGGAAATTCACTGGAGTGCCATTGTTTCTATAGCAATGTCTTTTTCTTATGTTCAAGAAATGTCAGTATATCTCTACATGGCTATATATGATGACTATCTCTTTACTTATTAATGTTTTATTTAGAAATGTGTTCATCATTGCACCATAAAATTCCAACGCACATACACACAAACATATTCATATACAAAGTGTATTGAAGGAAGTACACAAGTAAATTGGCCCCTTGACGCATCTAGGGTTAAGACTCAGGGGCAGATGACAAAGTTTATAACAGCAAAATGTCCGTTTTCTAGTGATGTAAGAAGTTTGATGTTTCCCAGTAGCAGCTGAGTTTCATCATATTGATAAGGAAAAATAGGTACCAGCAGACAAACAAGAACTTACAAACTGAGCGTTGATGCCTCCAAACACAATGGAAGGTCTGTCTTTAATTGTGCGCTCATTTACTGTGATCTTGAAGGCTGCATTGACATAGGCATGAGCATTCTGAAATAGAGTAACGTATTGAATCACAGGAAATAAAACATGTTAGCTGTGGACAGAGGCAGGGAGACTGACCATATAGCACATGACAGCAAAACTGGCATAGCAGTGAAGCGGTTAATCCTTTCTAGACATAGTAAAATTCTGATATCAATGCTGTATAGGTTCATTTGGCATAAGGAATATATCGAGAATTTCCATAACAAACAAAAGAAAAAAAAAAGGAAAAGAGAGGAGAAACATTGTAAGAAATGCACAAAAAATAAGTCAAATCAGTATATTAGTAGGTCTACACCAAATAAAGTCAAACCAAAATATTCACAGCCCGCTGATGAAAACACTGGATACTCAATTTCCTGCAAATCTGAAGAGAAATCACATGTCCATTTCTTAATTTTGATGATGTGGTGCTTACCTGCCACCTGGGAGTGATCTTGAAGGACTTGAAGATTTGGTTGTCTGCCAGCCTGGGTAGATGTACTGACACGAGCACTTTCTGGGCCATCTTCACATTCTGTAGGAAGTCCAGCAAGGTGTGGGATGTGGTTGTTCCTTTCACAGCATCTGGAGGAGAGAAACAGAGAGAGATAGAAACAGAGAGATCACTTGTGTACAGCAAAAGTTAATGGGTCTCTTATGGCAATGATTGGTTTCTTCAATGACTGATTAAACATTCGTTATGATATAGCCATGTGCTTTGTCAACTGTCACCTGTAATCTGCCAGCATCACAGGATGCAGTGTTGACAGCTGCTAATATAGACATGATAGACTAACCCTCTCCTCCATCTGTCATGATCTTCATTAGCCCTGCTGACTGCATGGATTCTCATTCCACCAGATTAAAAAATACACCTTTTTTCTTCTGTTTGCCTCACTCTTGCCTTGGAAAGCAGTCTTTACAGGGTTTGTGTCTGGGTTGAAAGTGCATGGCCTTAATATCTTAATTTTCTTCCATTTATTATTGATAGAAGCTTGCCCGTTGTTCTTTATTCTTTTGTATGTGCCATTATTTGTTCTTCTGTCTGTCCAAGTGATCCTAAATAGCCTCATAAAGGAAACACATCTGAGCAGCCTCAATTCTTTATTCTCGTCTTTCTTTCTTTGCATCTAGGATTCACACCCATAATATGATAAGCCATTTCAACATTTTCCTGGACTTGATACTCCATTATTTATGATAGGTTATATACAATATTATATTATGATTAATAAGAATAGATCATTTGTCTTGCAGTCAATCAAAATCATTGTATGTCACTTTTCACCAAAATGAGTTATTACTATCACATGAAATCTAAAAATATTTATTTCACAACATCTTGATATACTTATAATTGGCTCACAAGAGCAATATTTTCTTAGAGACAAATGTTCTTTCAATTTCTGCCATGCAAAGCCATACAAAAACATCAATATCAGACTATCTTCACCTTATCATCACATTCAACTCCCAATTTTTCTGTTCGAGATCACCAACTTACGATTCATTCTGACTGGCAATGAGACATTTATACACTGCTTATTATCATACAGTACAGAGCAAGTACCATACAATTTATTATGACCTGTACTGATCCAAGAAGAGTTCAGATCATTCAATTTCATCATATCTGAAAACCGACTTGCAAGTTTTGTTCACTAGCTAGTCTGTACTGTGATAATAGTAAAATGCTTTGATTCGACTCTACAACACCAACTATACTGCACCACTTGACGATGGTTGATTTTACTAAAAGCACTAAACGAATGAACTTAAAGAACCAGTCTTACCATAGATGTCCACCTTGGCACCCACAGACTCCAACATGGTGAAGATGTCAGAGGGAAAGTCTGGGTGGTTGTGTTTGATCATCAGGTTCCCAGCAATACTGCCAGCCTGTCAGGGGAGACAGAACACTGCACTGGGTGACACGTGACTAGGCTGAGTGATGTCATGTCCGACTGTGAGAATCTGGCTCTGTGTCGGCCAAACAGAAGTTAGGAGGACACCCACTACTAACTGACTCACTCATTGAGCCGTCCACAGTTGTGAACAATTTGAGAAAATATAAACCATCATTTCATATTTAAGTGGTCTAGTTCTTGCATTTAAAAATAATAACTGAGGCACCCTCAGAACAACAAACACATGATGAGCCAAAATAAAGAAATCCAATAGAAAAAGGAAAAAAAGAAAAAAAAAAAAGAGATTGAGAGTAAAACCATACAGCGCAAGCATTCAAACAAAAAAAAAAAAAAACCACTAAAAGTCAGGATCATGGAAATAAATGACATACTTATGAGCTCAGAAAAGATTTGTCTCTCTGATAGCTCTCTCCAAACAAACTTGGGTAAATTTTCATTTAAGGTCTTCACCTGTCAATAACATTCTTATAACAAAGACTGATTGTGGGTTCTCACCGTGGTATAATGCAGAAACTGAAACAGGCTTTCCAAGTTGTATTCAAAATTGAGTACGGCTTTGTAAGTTCCTGTGTGTATTGAAGCAGTGAACAGGGGAAACTCTTGAAATAACCATCGACAGGAGGTTAAAAGGTGGAAATTAAACAATAATGATAAGGGGAAACTTGCACTTGAGACACAACTTGCCATTTGCTCATGTGATGTGTATTTAACAAGATGAGTTTGCTCTTTTAATCTCATCAGATTCGCAAAATTATTTCACAGAAAAAGGTCCTCATTTTTCACTGCTCTGCCAATGGCACACTGTATTGTCCTTGTGACTGTTTCTTTCACCGACCCTCCACCAGTCATAAATAAACCACGTGGCTATTGTTTGATTATGAAAACAAAGAGATGATCAGAAATATAACAGAATTTTATTTGTGATCATACAGGGAATTTGAAGACAATGAAATTTCGGTAAACAGGGACACACATCCCAGAACTTGTTCAAGAAAAGCCTGACATATACAATACTCCTCAGACCAATCAGATTTCCAGCTTTGGCCATCAAAAGAATATTATATGGAGATTTCAAATTTTCTGCAACTATAAAAAGAAGAGTTTGACTTTTGATGCTGAGTAGAATCCAGGGTAGATAATTTCTTTCTGGCAGCAATCAAGTGATTACTCACATTTCGGACCATGACGTTAGCTACCACCTTGAGATGCTTGTAAATACCAGAGAAATATCTGAATCCTGGATTCTCTTGATTTGCCTTCAGTTTGCTCATGAAGTTGGTCAGGGAGGTGGCTGCTCCAAACTTGACACTGTCCGCTCCAGCCTAGGGAAATACATTGTCAAAACAATTAACTTTATGTGGAAGCAATGACACATGGCAAACCTTAAAAACATTTATAAATTTTTGTATTTAATTCCAATCTTGCTAAAAGTGACTGTAAATCCAAAACAGTAATTGATCAATTGCCCCTATAGGAAGACAAATTTTAGACAAGCTAGCCAAAATTACAAAAATTTACTGTCCTCTGCTGGGAAATTTTTAAAAAATAATGTCTGCTAGGAACTAAATGGGTAAGAATAGATCAGCCCTGTCATGCATATTAAAATCCGTATTTCAAAGCCATCAAAACTTTGTCTCCGATACAGTTTTCCTGAAAAAACTGTGCTCAAAATATGACTATATTTTATCTCTCTTTGTCACCAATCCTTGTCTACTGTTCTAGCCGTCTATGCCACACTGGGTGAATGGCACCTTGAGACAAGAGAAGTAAACTTACCTGGAAGGAATAGAGATCTGGGACACCATGCAGATCAACAAATACATCAAATGGACCCTCATTCTTGAAAATACCTGCACAGATAGACAATCCAAAAATTAGTTCAGATTCCTTATCTGTGTATTTTCAACAAAGATTAAGTTTCTAAATCAATTATTGTATGGCAATCAGCTGAACTTATTTTGCAGTTTATCTGAAACATTGGTAGGAATTATTGGCTAAGAAGCTAATGTCTATTCACTATTGTGCATTACTATCCATTATCCTGAGGTAATGTTTTCTATACAGCAACTAATACTTCCACATGGGGTCTTTTATTCACTCCATCATACTTATGTTCACTCCTGTATACCTCATCGCATTACAACTTATGGATTCTCTCACCCTTGGTAATACAAGTTTATAACAACAAGAGAAACTATTTCAAATACAATTTTCACCTGAGAAAATAGTTTTGGATATCGTATATCCTAAGCTGATAGGAGTGAGTTGAAATTATTTTCTATGAACAACCGACTTCCCCGCTTTCAGAGACAAAGAGAAAGCCTCTCCCCTTTTCTCCCCTCCCCTTTCTCTCTACCACTCACCAGATGATGTATTTCCAAAAAAGAGGTGCACACGTTTCTGAGCACTGGCCTTCAATACAGCTCCCAAATCTGTCAGTGACGTGGGCCTGTAACACAGCACATGGACATTAGGCATCACTAGATCACTTTTTTTTTTTGTGCAATATTCTTGAGTATCTTTTGTCAAAATGTGTTTCAGTTTTAATGCTATTGTTTTCAATATCAAAAATCAGCTAAGAAGGATAAATGTTTTGTATACTGTAGTAATCAGAACTCCCAGGTGTATGAATGAAGTCATTCTATAACAAGGCACATTCCTAACACACACTGCAGCAGCATCTTTCTACATCTTTTTTTTTTTTTAACATCTTTTTTCTATGCTATTTAAATTTTTAAAAATCAGCTATAACAATACTATTTTGTTCACAGCTAGCTGCTGACTGCTGGTATAGATGAGATGAAACACTAAGCTTTTCACTTTTCACTGTTGAGCTCTTGCCAGCCAGTGTATGACAATCTGTGGTAAAAATGACAGCTGGTATTATTTCTTAGTTGAGCAGATAAATCCCCGAATGGCACAGGATCACTGTATATGACACCTCTGGTAAAAATGGATATCTGTACCAGTCCTTAGTTGAGTTATCTACAAGACACATCCTTGGATGGAAGGAGGTGACAGTGTATGACAATCTCTGGTAAAAATGATTGTCCATACTAGTCCTTAGATGAGATATCTCCAAGATACATTCTTGGATGGAACAGGGGATCACTGTCTATGTGGGTCCTTAGATGATGGACCTACAAACTCAATTTTACATAGCTCTGGTGTAGACAGACATCTCTCACACATACACAGACTCACCTGTACCATTTTGTGCCATTGATCTGAATGTTCAGACTGCGAGTGCCTCCTTTGTCCGCATGGTCCCCTGAGCAAGGCTCTCCTGTACGCGGACACAGGTTCTTGTTCAGATCCTGTGGAGGAGAATTATCAGTATGGAGCAGTGATTCCCAATGTTTTTGCACCCACTACTCCCTACCAAAAAGCCTGAAACCCACAGGATCCCCTGCTATCGGCAGTTTGATTTATATTTTATTTTCTATGATGGAGAGGAAAAGAAATACTGAAACAAAAACAACAGCAAAAGAAATATGTAACTAAGAGCATAAAAAATGTAGTTGATGAGTTGATTTTTATCCCACACCACTTCTAAAAAAGACTATGCAACCCTCCTGCCAAGGATTTGTGATCCCCAAGAGGGGTCACGACCCCAGGTTGGAACCCCTGATATAGAGGCTTATTCTTCATAGCTGAAACCCAATTCTTGTATTTTCAAGTGCAACCTCTCATAGACCTCTGTGGTAATATTTTCACAATCACTCCCCAAAGACCCAAGGCAGCCTTAGTTTTGTAAGAGAATGGACAAAAAACACTTTCGTGCAAAGGAGACTTGCAATCTATATTTATATAGTAGTAAGCTTGTTTGCTTGTTTGTGTTGGGATTTTATGGTGCACCAGCACAATTATGGCTACACTGCACCCAACACAGCTGAATATTTTCAGAAGCTACAATTTGACTCAAAGTATATTATTTATACAAGTTAGAATTTAACGAAGAATATATCACAGAATGTATATAAATGTGTGTAAATTGGTAAAATTTAGACGATCAAAGATTGTCGAGGGAAGTCAAAAAAGAAAATTACATGTGAACATATGGCCAGCTGTAAGGCGACATTGGAGTACTCTAAAAGCATTGTGGCAAAATTTGTAATTAAGTAAATTGTGCACTGCTAATTATAACTTGTATCAAACTAAAAACCTAAAAGAAAAAATTTATTTGGGCTCATTTATGAATGCGTTCTCTATTACATTCAGGTACTTCTTTATTTCCCATCGGAAACAGGGCTATGCTGCAAAATGACATGGCTACAGTTTATCAATTTCTTACCTTATGTATTTCACAGGCACTTTGACCCTTTAAGTACCTCTCTCACTGTTTTGAGGAAACTACAACTGATCACTAGAAAGCTGAACAGTCCTTCATGCCAAAATCAAAGAACCCAATCAAGATTATCTCATATTGTAACTCAGCCAAATTTCCTTTTCAACTCCTGCTGTCCTTTGAAAAGCCCCACCTACCTCGATATCGATAGTCTTGGCTCCCGGAGTGGTGGCGTCCACCGCAAACGATTTCATGGCGTCCAGGATGGGACGATAGCCAGTACAACGGCACATGTTGCCGTCAAAGTTGTCCTCAATTTCCTGGGCTGTGACGTCTGGCTTCTGGTGGAGCAGGCTGGATAGTTAAACACACAGTAGTTAGATCATGATGGAATTGCTTTCTATGACTGAGCAAAGAGGGTAATAAAGAATTGTGTGATCGTTGATAACCACCTTTTGTCTGCACTTTTCACAAACTATGGATGACAAATTCTTCACCTGAAATGGATCAAACGTTTTTCCCTTATGTATAACTACCTGTCTTGCCAGTAGTAATTTTCATATATTAACTCATTAATTACTAGCATTCCATCCTTTAGAATTTTAATAAATTATTTCAAACCCTCACATCCACTTTCTGCTATTTGCTTCATGAAAACTCAAACTCTTATCAATGTGGATATCTGGTTCTCTAAAATTAGTAAGAAACAATTAATCTAATCCAAGTGGAAACAATAGGATTGGCTGGTGGGGCTTATGGCACTGAAAGGTTAAGGCTTACAAATGCTTTATGACTAACAAAGCATCGACAGGTTTTACATTTGTAACAGCCTACAGTATGCCAAAGTCAAATACTTGTGAAAACATTACAAACTCTGTAAATCAAGAAAGTTGGTGTTATTTTCTTGTTCACTGAAGCAAGTCATGTGGCCAATGCCATCATGCTATGACATTTGGGGTGTAAAGAGAGGGGCACAGTCCAGCAAATACTTCCATTTCTGATGCCAAATGGACTGCAGCTGACAAAACTCTATGTTAAAGGGAATCACAATATAGGCAAAGTCGTCCTCATTTTCACCCTTAGACGTGGATGGACGCACGAATAAATTGATAGACAAACTGATATATAAATAAATGGATTAATGGCCAGAATGACTGATTGATATATGGAAGGTTGAATGAATGACATGATGGACAGATAGTAAATGAGTCGATAGACAGATGTATGAGGATAAGGATGGATGGATGATGGGTGGATAGATGGATGGATCGATGGATATTTGGATGGGCAGATAGACAGATGGGATTTGATACTCACCCATACATATTCATGACCATGCCAGGCGTGCAGTAACCACATTGGGTCCCGCTGAACTTGGCGATTCTCTCCTGGATAGGATGGAACCCATCCCTCTGGTTTCCTATGCCCTCAATGGTGCTGATCTGCCAGCCATCCACAGCATACAGGGGGGTCAGACACTAGTAAATGTATAGACACATCACTGTTAGTCTATCTCTTCACCATCTAAACTGACCTAATCAAATTACTATATGAGACGTGATACAATGAAATGAGGCACTTGTCAAACTGAGGCGACTGGAGAAATCATGTGTTTTTCCACAGTGAATGAATTTCTAACGCAATTTTTCTTTCTTCATAGAACCCTTCTATATTAATCTAAAAATGCTTTTCAGAATTAAATCTGCTGAAATAGCAAAAGCCCAAAAATTGTAATTTAGTGGCATGGCCTAATAAGGATTAATAAAGATTAACAAAAGTGAGGGCAGTTTTCTCACTAAATCAGCTGCAGCAACAGGTTACCCCTCTCCTCACAAATCGTCTTCAATTGCCAATATCTCAACTTCTACTTATAGTACTCACACACAGAAAGAAAAACGAATAATCTTCATGATACCAAAAACTCCAAGTGCTCAAAATTTGACGAGAGCCTGATTTCATCACATCGCATCTCATATACATGTACAGTGCCGCCCATTTAAAGGCACCTCACCTAAGTAAATTCTTGCATGAGGTCAACCTCTCTTGACAGTATTGTCACTCATTTCTTTCTATCTTTGTATCAACTGGTTATGTCAACCTTGCCTGGTCAACAGCTTTTTGAGATCCTGAGGGACTGACACTTCAACAGACTTGATAGCCTTTCATCCATCTTGAAGATTTGTTCCCAATACATATTACATCACATACTTATCTCCAGAACCAACTGATAGTTTTCCCTGTGTGTGGTTGAATATAAATAAATTATCCACTTTCATTCATACATCAGGTTTTCCAATCACGTAGAATTTTTTTTTTTTTTTGTTATCCACCATCTGGGAGCAAAAATAGAAGTTTAACACCAGCAAGGGATTTGCTTTCTTTTAGCTCGATAACAGTGATAGACTAAGAAAATTGCTCCAGTTTGATCGGATGTGTTTGACTGGATAACTTACAGACTGGACGCTGTAGGTATCCAGTTTGTCCGAGTTTGGAGGCTGGTGGGTCACGGTGACCGAGCAGCAGCCACAGCCAGCCTCCCGACACATGACCTTGGTGCCCTTGAGCCCAGCCACCTCTCGGAGGTAGTCATTGAGGGAGGTGGTGGCACTGAACTTCTGGGAAACTGCAGAATGAGATATATAAACATTACAAAGATTATCAAATGTTTATAATGCAGCAACTCTTATCTGTGTCTAGTTGGTATTGTTAATTCATAAGTTGACTATTTATCATAGTCCTTGACACATTTCACTTACTAATTTCATTTAATCACTTATCCATTTCATTTATCCATTTCAATTACCCATTTCATTTACCCCCTTCAATTACCCATTTCAGTTACCATTTCAATTACCATTTCACTTACCCATTTCATTTTACCCATTTCGATTACCCATTTCATTTACCCATTTCACTTACTCATTTCATTTCCTCATTTCACTTACCCATTTCATTTACTCATTTCAATTATTCATTTCAATAATCCATTTCATTTACGTATTTCATTTACCCATTTCAATTTCAACTACTTATTTCAATTATTCATTTCGTTACCCATTAAAGTTATCCATTTCCCTGATTGTGGTTAAGCTCATGAAAGTGAAGGACAGAATAAGCAAGAGGAAAAGAGGTCACCAATGAAGTCCAATGAGGGAGAAGTTGGGGGGGGGGGGGGGGGGGGCTCCCCTTTTTTTTCTTTGCCCTT
>JBCEWB010074960.1:0-11150 GCA_039654565.1 Peronia peronii | reverse complement strand
CTGTTTGTTCACTTTCTTTGGCCAGTAAGTAAATCATAATATAACAAAGTGTCAGAAGCGAAAAAGTACTTCTAATAAGGCGGGAAAACAACAACAACAACAACAACAACAACAACAACAACAACAGCAGCAGCAGCAGCAGCAGCAGCAATACGTGTGATAACCATTAAAATAAGGGACACAATGCAGCAAAGGATAACACAACGTAGTTTAGATTAATTCCTTTGAAACAGGATGGCAGAGGCCTTAGGCCGAAAACATATTGGTCCGTCCGATTTGCAGCCACGAAAAGGTAGGCTGCTGTCGGTGGAAACGTAAATAAAGGGAATCCGTCAGACTGTCGCCCTGATTTTTTTTCCAACGGTTGAATTAAAAAAAAAAGAAAAGAAAAAAAATTAAAAACCACTTTATAGGCAGTAACTCGCAAAATCTTCGCACCGTATCTAATTTTTGGTCGCTGAATTTAAATATGTCATCAAATATAACATTTGATACGCCCCGTTTAGGCCATTTTTAGACACATGAGTAAAGTTCGTTCGACAAATCGGAGAAAATGGAGCATGCCGTATTCGTCTGTATTTCCTTCTTGCACCACTTTAATCCGTGACTTTGTCGCCGATTTGTCGGATTGTCGGACCAGTATGTTTTCGGCCTTCAGTCCATAGGAAATATAAGCGAGAACTACAAAAAGTTGGCGCAGCGCTATAAATTGTATATGGAGGCAACAGAGAAGAACAAACAACCCAAGAAGAATTAAACAGCGATCTTCCTTCATCTAACTGGAGAAAAAAGTCTAGAGGTCTGGAGGTCGTTATGGCGGAGCATAGCCACGAAATTTGCCAGCGCCCCCGCCTCTACCCAATCTACAAGAACCAGATCATGCACACGGATTTCAGACAGCCAGTGAATAACTACAGATACAGGCACGGACACAGATCACAGACATACAACATATTTGCAATGATGTCACCAATGTGGAAGATAAAGATGATATGGAGAAAGTCATGGAAAAGTTTAGTGAATACTGCTCTCCAAGAAGAAATAATATTGTCTATGAAAGACACAAGTTCTTCATAAAAAACCAACAGGAAGATGAAACAATCATCACTTTATCGCAGAGCTGAGAAAACTGGGCAATTCTTGTGAATTGAAAACCTTACAGATGGACTCATCAGAGACAGACTAGTGTGAGGCATCACATCTACTGCTGTTAGTGTTAGAGAAAGGCTGCTGAGGGACAATAATGCGACTTTGGAGACAGCTGCAAGAATATGTCGTGCCGATGAGTAGGACAAAACAGCACCTCTAATCAATCAAGGCTGAAGAAGAAGTAGAGGCAGTAAGAACGAAAGACTTCAAGAGGGGACAAGACAGAACACTCAACAGGAAAAGTGGAAAAAAAGTCTACAAATGGATCAAATGGATACAAAGATGGAACAAAAAGAAATTGCCAAAGATGTGGACTAAGCACAATATAAGAGCATGTCCATCATGGGATAAACAATGTAAAAGGTGTGGCAAACAGAACCACTTTGCCAGATTATGCAGAACCAGAAAAAGATTAATGAAATGGATGCACAGTCTACTGAAGGATCAGACGAGGAACTTTACATTGAAACAATCACTCATCAGAATGAAAAAGGGAAAACGTTTTCCTGACGACAGATGTAGGAAACATGTCAGTAAAATTAAAAATTGACACAAGTGCACACACAAACATATTGCCATACAGAGCTTTCAAGAAAATAAAAGACACAAGCCACTCATGACGAGTTCAATAACATTGACAAGTTACGCTGGGAATAAAATTGAAGTTGTGGGCAAGACTGAACTAAAAATTCTTGGATAGAAACATCAATTCCAGGTGGTGAAGAGAAACAGTACACCACTCATAGGCTTCAAAACAGCTCAACAGCTCGGGATAACCAGTGTCATGAGCGTGCAAGAGGAAATCTTTACAAAACACGCAAAGATGTTCAAGGGTGCACGGTGCCTGAAAAAGCCCTACCACATAATATTGGACAGTTCTAGTGAGCCGGCCATCACACCTCCAGTCACGCCAGGGAAGAACTCAAAGCAAAGCTTCATGATATGGAGGAATCTGGAGTGATCATAAAGGTGGATGGGCTGACCAACTGGTAATAATAGAAAAATCAAACTCAGAAGCCATACGTATATGTCTGGATTCCAGAAACCTCAATGAAGCCATCAAGAGGGAGCATCATCCATTACCAACAGTAGAGGACATCAGGACAGAATTGTCTGATGCAAAAATCTTCTGGAAGTTAGACGCAAACTCTGGATACTGACAAGTACCACTTGATCAAGAGAGTCAGTTACTGACGACTTTCAACACACTCTGTGGCAGATACTGTTTTACCAGAATGCCGGTTGGAATCAGCTCTGCCTAAGAGGTCTTCCACAAAGGAGTTACAGAAAGTTTTTCAAATCTGTCAGGTGTTGAAACAGATATTGAGATATTCTGATGTGAGGTTCCAATGAAGAGGAACATGACAAAAGACTTGATGCAGTACTAAAGAGATGCAAACAAATGAATCTCACATTAATCAAAAAGAAATTTCAGAAAGAAAGAGATCATGTATCTAGGACACAGAATCGCTACTGATGGAGTGAAGCCAGACGAAACCAAAATCAAGGCAATCAAAGATATGTCTGCCCCAACAGACAAAAAGGCCATCGACAGACTGCTAGGAACAGTGAATTACATGGGAAAGTTCCTACCCAGCTTAGCCATGAAATCAGAACCAGTCAGAAAACTCCTGCGAAAAGAACTCGATTTTCAAAGGCATCCACAGCAGGAAAAGGCATTCCAAGAGAGAAAGGAGGCACTGAAAAAAGATGCTATCCTATCATACTATGATCCAAATGAGAAACTGGTACTAGAATGTGACACTTCAAAGTCTGGACTGGGAGCAGTTGTCTCACAAAAAGGCAAACCGCTGGCATACGCATCAAGATCACTTTCAGACGTTGAGACAAGATATGCTCAGATCGAAAAGGAACTACTTGCGGTAGTTTTTTGGTCTAGAAAAATTTGACCGTTTGACGTTCGGACAGCACATACAGATACTCACAGATCACAATCCTCTGGAATCAACAGTGAAGAAACCGTTGTCATCAGCACCATCCAGACTCCAGAAAATAAATACTCATTAAACTCCAAAAGTACAGATTCACACTCGTGTACAAGACAGGCAAAGAGATGACAATAAGTGACATTTTGTCAACAGCCTATATCATTGACACAAAGGCAAACACAGATCTGAAAAAATAGATTCACCGCTATGTGAACATGATTACTGAAGAAATACCTATCAGAGAATGTCACGAACTTTGAATGTGAATGGGTGTTAGCTGTGACGTTGTAAGTGGCAATCAGGCGGTGAATGCAGACGAGACGCACACAAGAATGGAGACATAAGAACAGGAATCCTCGACGTCGAAATGGGCAGAATTTATTGCAAATGCTTGGTAACAATACAAACTTCACTGCAGCTGTCTAACTCCCATGCATGCGGCACTCACTGCACTGCACTTTCTTTCCTCTCCGGCTGAGCCCTTATACAGACACCAGCTCGTCTCGAGCTCTTTCGAACCTACAAGCTCTCAGTACCACTATCGCCACACATGAAACTGTGACACAGTGTGCATCTCGTCTCGAACATACCAGTCCCCATTACCATTATCGCCACACATAAAACCGTGAGGTAGTGCGCATCTCGTGACATACTTCACACACACAAAGCCTGACTAAAAACCATCCCGTACAAAATGCTTAGAGAGTATCTCAGACACGTTCGGTGACCCAGTATTTCCACGGACCAACATACGTACGCTCACAACACACACTTGCATGTAACCCAACATGTATAATCATGATTCGTTACAGAGAACACAAACTAAAACAGAGAAGGCTGAAACAGACAAGGACAGAAACCTTCAAGGCCTGAGAGAACAAATGATAGGATTTCCAAATAAGAAACAAAACTTGAAAAACTCACTCCAAAAATATTAGAATATAAGAGATGAGTTATCGATCCACAAAGGACTCATTCTGAAAGGAGAAAGAGTCGTCATCCCCAAGAACATGAAGGAAGAGATGTTGCAAATTCTGCATTCTGCACATCTAGGAATTGAGAAGACGAAAGACACCAACTTTTCATCAATGTTCTCCCAGATGACAACATTACAAACAATGCTACAGAATCACCAGAGATTCCAGATACTTGCAATGATGACACAGCTGTCATACACACGACAGCTGAAAATACTACAAGCAGTAATGCATCAGCTCCTACAAATACATACGTTACATGTAGTGGCCGCAGTGTCAAACCTCCACACAAACTAACACTGCAGTTACATTCACCAAACGCAAGAAAGACCATAATGAAGCCTTGTCAATAACTTGCATACACAAAATGCAACTGTGACCACATACAGCAATAAACTCAATTTCTTTTATTCCTATACAAATAAAAAAATGTGTGAATTCAAACTCATCAGGAAGAAGAAGAGCAGATGATTCAAGACACTGAAACTGAAAGACATTACTTTCTAAATTTCTCTTGGAGAAATAGAAAATAAATCTCATTGCAAGGGGATACAACTATAGCTGGAATAATGTACTGAGTCAAAAACATTATTTGAATTACCTTTCCTACTTACAACTTTCTTGAAGAGGGAAAGAATGAGGTTGAGTGTGACATAACAATTTATCACAATAATTATGATACTGAATAAAGTAAATCAATGAATTTACTGTATACTGTATACGGTACACATAAAGCAATCCTTTACTACTGCAAGAAAGTTAATATTTAAAACATGAGTCATCTAAATGATCTACATGTCATATCTATTAGTCACGCAATAGAATGAACAATTCACTAGAGAGAGAATTATTATTATTAAAGTAACTAGACTAACTAAAGTATCTGCTAGTACTGCTACCTACGTGATAGTGTTACGCAACTGAATTGTACCACCTTACGTAAAAAAGTGTACTCTCTTGAATTCACGACCTCATACTGTTTGTTCACTTTCTTTGCCCACCAATTAAATCATAATAATAATAACAAACCTATCTGTTAAAATTTTCGCATAAATATTTTGCACATCAGTGGTTAAGAAAAATCGATTTGGAATGTTGATAACTTCCTTAAATTCTTGAAATAGTTTTTTTTTTAAAATCAGCTTTAATAAGAACCATTGAAGAAATCACTAACAGTCTCAAAATTGTGCAAAATTTAAAACAATATCCGAACATTCTGTTTTTTTAACTTAGCTTTTTTTTTTTATCTTTTTGATCTGCTTTCATGACAAATTTCATGGTGATTGTTTCAGAAATAATAAAGTAGATCGCAATTTGTCAAAACAAATGAACAAAACAAAACAAAAGCAAAAACATACATTTTGAGAAAATATTCTGGAATCGAATTATTGTTCTTAGCTCTGGGGCTTTTGCTTGTAGGTAGTAGGACATTGGTGATCTTGCATTGCATAATACACTAAAGAAAGTGAAGCCCTGAATGGAGTCACGCCATAAATGACTCTATTACATTAGATTGGACGTCCGTTTTCTACCAGACTTCATTTTGAGAAAAAAAACAGAACTTTTTCTTGGCAAAATAAATAAATAAATGAATAAATAAATAAATAAATAAATAAATAAATAAAATATATATATATATAATCATACGGAGCCACTCTCCTGCCCACCCCTTAGGTTTTAAAAGAATAGAAAGAGGACATAAAATGTATAAGACTACGACTTTGCTTGCTGACCTTCGACTTGTTAGAATCGTTGACCGCTATCTTGGCAAGTGCTTGGGTCAACTCAGCTGGAGTAAATCCTCGGTATCTTCTCGTCTTTTTGCTCTCTAACGCCTCGCAAGTAAAAGTGACGATGTTTTGGATTATACCTGTCACAGAGATAAACAGAATGCAGAGCAACGTTGAAATTTATTTGTATGAGGACGATCAAATCATAAACGAAGAGTGTTATTTTTTTTGCCTATGCAGCCGAGTGAGTGTCTACATAACTGTCATGGCTCAGAATACCTAGACCTGTACTGAACGGTTGATGATGATTATAATTATGAAAAATAATTCAACTTTTCAGCCCATTTACTTGAAATTTTGAACAGCCATATTCCAGTTCAATATCTAAAAAATGTAAGCGGGGAAATCTGATAACTTGCTTGAATTCTTTTTACACATTAAAAAACAATCACATGTAGGAAAGTCAGGGAAATGCTACCAACCTGGCCCAGTAATGCATGTTTTCTTGATAAATTTCATTCTTGTTACTTCAGAAATTAAAGTAAAAAAAGCAGATCTTTTGTCACAAATACCTTTTGAGAAAGATACATTTTTTTAAAAAAGAAAGTTGGTGGAAGGGGAGGGGGGGGGGGGGGAGGGCGGCGTCCTGAAAGTGATTTTTTTTTTTTTTTTATGATTAAAGTTATACTATTTTAGCCTTTTCCATCGAATTCAGCATGTTCAAATTGGAGGAAAACAGTGAAAGAAAAATCGACTTCTTCAAACGGTTGCCAAGGCAAGGCCGCCTTCTTGGATTTTGGCATCTCTAAAATGACTAATTTTAAAATCTATCTCCTCTGCCAAATTCAGCGAAACTTGATGAAACTTGGTGAACTTGCTGTTTGACATAATGTCTACATAGTCACATATTTTCCGTTCTTCTTATTTAATAATAAAAAAAAAATCTACAATTTTTTTGAAAATGCTACACAACGAAATTTCTAATTTCACCGTTTATTCATTCCAAAAGCCTATTTTTTTTTCCCAAAACGTACCAATCGCGTGGAACATGTATATGCATTTTTTATTTTTCGTCTTGCTGTAAAAATGATGTATGTTGAGGCAAAATTGCTGATCACGCAGATTATCAGTGCAAGCTTTCACTAGGCGTTTTAAAATGAACTTCCACGGCCTATAAATTGTGCAATGTTCCATCCAGTGTCCATCCTTGGCACTGGGGCTCGAGATATTGCTAGAAGAGGTCACAATCGTGTTTTATGCACTCTATGCCCGTATATAATCAAACAGTGTTGATCCATCACTTATGTAGCAGCCAGAGGGAGCCAAATCCTGGTTGACCTTAGCCCAGACCTACCGTTGACTGACTATGAGACAAGCATGTTAGAATGGACGTCCACTTTTTGATACCATTTTTGTATTCAGATAAGGCAGGGCTTTTAAGAGAAAACAAAAACCAAAAATCGCACTTTCTGAGCAAAATCCATATTTGAGGACGCATCCCCCCCTCCCCCCTCTCACACAGATTAATTTGAACAAAAAACTAGTCCTGGATGTTTTTGATCTGGCTGTTTCTACCTTAACCCATGGTTGGTGAAGACATTGCAGTTTCTTCCAGGACTTCAAAGTAATTTTCGCTGATATTCGGTGTGACCTCTTTGACGGTCATCTGATATCCATCTAATTTCTTAAATGCTATTTTCATTTTCAGAAAAGTCAAAATTAAAAAAAAAATGTCACTCTCTATATACATGTATATATCAACAAAGAGGACGAAAGAGAGAGAAATAAAAGACTAGAGGCAGAGAAAGAGATACATGTACACAGACATGGTCAAATAAGGAAGAGAAAGACAAACAAACATATATACACATGCATACACACAAAGAGAAAGAGATAGAGAGAGAGAAAGAGAGACAGAGATAAAGAAATAGATGAGAGTGAAAGAGAGAGAGAGAGGGGAAAGAGAGATAGATATAGACAGAGAGAAAGAGAGAGGGAAGGAGACTCAGAGATACAGAGAAAAATAGAGAGAGATAGAGAGAGAAAGAGAGAAATGTTGAGAGAGCGAAAGAAAGAGTGATAAAGAGATATAAAGAGAGAAAGAGTCAGAGTGATAGCAAGAGAAAGCGAGAGACAAAGAGAGATAGAGAAAGAAAGAGAGAGATAGAGAGAGAGAAAAGAGAGAGATAGAGAGAAAGAGAGAGGACTAGAGAGAGAAAGAGAGACGGAGAGAGAAAGATAAAGAGAGGGATAGAAAAGGAGAGAGACAGAGAGAGAAAGAAAGAGAGATAGAAGGAGAGATATAGATAGGTAGAGAGAGAGAGAGAGAGAGAGAGAGAAGAACTAGTATTTACCTGTTTCATCGATAAGCTTATCATTCTCCTCCTCCTCTACCAGGTGAGCCAGAGTGAGCATGGCTGTCAAGCTGAGTAACTTGTCGTTACTTTTGGTCAGCGGCATAAGCACCTGGACAGGTGTGAGAGAGCGAGAGAGAGAGACATAGAGAGAGAGAGAAAGAGAGAGGTATGAGTGATTCATCACAAGATGGTGGGAGAGTAGGGCCGGGATGGTGGGAGGTTTTGTCTAGGGAGATTGGTGGTGAGTTACCATTGAGGAGTGGGGGGGGGGGGGTGTGGTCTATCACCAGGGGTAGATGTGGGGGGAAAGTGGGGAGGGGGAGTGAGGATGGTGTGAGGGACAAGGCACAAAAGTCTGGGATATTAAGACACTGAGTTTCATTGGAATCCAACAGTCTAGAATGAACATGTTCTCAATATCCACATAGACAGAAGCTTCACCATTGGTTACTAACCTTCCACTGGAAACAGAGCATAGTCTTTGAAAAAAAAATACATGGAAGTTACTCAATCTTTCTTCTTGTCTTGTGCATTACGATGGGAAGATTAAATAAGCTGTGCAATAATGAGCCACATTGAATGAAAGTACGTGGTGCAATATGTTCTGCAGTGTATACAAGAAAGTCTAGGAAGTCCATCGGGACAATTTACAATGTAAATACAGACAGAGGATTTATTATCATCCCGTGAGTACAGAGGCTCAGACTAAGTCTACTCTCTCTCTCTCTCTCTCTCTCTGATGCGCTCAAGTTACACTTACATATTAAGCGTCCCTATCGAGCCTACGAGATACGTCAATGAAACATGGCGGCAGCGAGAAACCTTAACTGTGACGTAATCCTAACCGATTGACACTTTTATTGCATAAACATTTTGTCATCTCCTCTGATCAGACTTACATCTTCACTTCGCAGGTACTACACCAAAAAAGATATTCTTTCACTACCAAGGTTTATGTTTGCATTCCCTAGTTTGCCTCTCTTGTGTTAAAATCATTACCTATTTTCTCTGGTAGAAAACAAACCACTCATGTTGATTGGGAGTTTACGCCATACGAGTTTTCAATAAACAGAACAGCAGCAAGTTCTGTCGACACATTTACAGAAGGATGGAAGGAAAGAAATGATGAAAGAAAGGAAAGAAGAAAGGCAGGTGTAAAACAGCAATAAAATGAAAGTTGGATAAAAAGAATTGTGACTACTGGGACACTGAATGGTCTGAGTTGATTTTTCTACATTCTAAATTAAAATATCCTGAGCCGCCTGGAACTAACTGACCCATTACCTCCGCTGTCTTTGATTGTTTGAAATGATGTTTGACTCCTGTACATCTGGCGATGTTGTGCAGGATATTGAGAGAGGCCTTCAGGACATACTTCTGGTCCTGGAGTGAGATAGAATACAAAGTGGCCTGTGAGATTTGCAATATCATGTTTCTGTCATATCTTATACGATTAAGAAATTGATGTAAAAAAAGTGTTATTATTTCAGTAATATGAAATCCTATGTACATAATATTCCATTTATAACATTAATGTGGTATGTAACTTAACAAAGGCACCTTTAACGCCGAGTAATGATTCTGGATAAAGACAAAAGCAGGGAAACAGGTTATACCATAGACAATTTTCAGTGTGTATCTTATGTTTGTAAACATTTTTTTTCGTAAGTAGTCATTTGCAAACGAAATTTGTAATGCATATTTTGGAGAGAACAAATGTTTAGTAGCAAGAAACATTTTATGGACTAATTGTTTAAATTGTGTACAAGTTAAATTCTACGATGGCAGATTACAAGGAGTTACATTCCACAGGAATATTGCCAAGACCAGTACACTTTCTCGACTTAGTAAACAACAAAGGAACAATTTATTCATAAAAAAATTTAATGTGTACATGTTAATGACCAAAAAAATATATATATATATAAAAAAAATAAAATATTAATAATAAAACAAAAAAAAACCAAAAAAAACCCCAGTGACTTATCTGAAAGTCAACGTAGTCGTCAGGGAATCAGTTTCTGTAAGCATTTTAACGGGTACATGTTGTATTTGTGAGAGAAAATACTGTGTGCAAATAAAGATGTATCAAGCAAATTAATTTAAAAATAAAAAAACTAAGTTATAGCACAATTACGCAATAATTGGGAGGAAGAAATCCAAGATGGTGGCCATTGTCATGGAAATTACTGCGTGATTTTAATTTTTTTTTTCTGTTGTTTTTCTCTAATTTGATCACATCACATTTGATGGTAATGATAAAAATCAATAACTGCAGTTTTCAACCAGACTTCCTGAACCTGTCGCCCGTGTCTTCTCCTCCAGAATCATTTTCTTTCACTTACAACCTTTAAACAGGAGACTGTTGCTAACACGTAGGCTGTGTGGAAACAATAACATGGTCTATGAATCGTTCACTTGGGAATGCGAAGATGAAAGGTAGGAAGGAAAGAAGAAGAGAAGAGATGCAGAACAGAAGACAGAGAGATAGAAAGAGAAAGCGAGATAGAGAGAAGGAGATAGAGAGAGAAAGAGAGAGGGATAGAGAGAGAAAGAGAGATAGAGAGAAAGATAAAGAGAGAGATGAACATAGGGAAAGGGAAAGACAGAGATAGAGACAGTGAGAAATAGAGGGAAGGGAAAGAAAAAGGTACAAGGAAATTAATGAACGTAAACAATGCGTACTTAAAGGAATAATGTGAGGGTTAAACAGAATGCAAAAAAGATATGGAATATAAAGACAAAAGGAGAAAAAAAAACAACTAGCAGCTTCACAGAAAGGTCATTGCGATTCTTTGGATAGACTTGTTCTCACCTCAGGCCGTATATTGTGAGGATAGCATTTGTTGTCCAAATTTTCTGTCATCAGCTTAACTGCCCCGGTCTCCGCCAATTTCTGCAAGATTGCACTAGATATATACATACATACATACATACATACATACATACATACATACATACATACATACATACATACATACATACATA
>JBCEWB010074948.1:0-29420 GCA_039654565.1 Peronia peronii | reverse complement strand
GGCCTAAATATCTATTAGTTTATATATCAGATAGCTTTCTTTTGCTCTCACTATATGCAACCATTAGATCACTTGTAAATATTTCTTTGTAGTCACTGCTGCCCTGTCAACGTCAGCCGGTCTGATCTAATAACAATAATCTAAGCCCATGTGGTTAGAGGGATGATAGCTTCCATTTTACACCGAGATTCTATAGCAAGAACGTAAATGCACCACTAAGTGAAGTGATTTGGTCCAGGCAGCTATATTTGGTTATGAACACATCTGTAATGGAAATAGTCTGAGTGACGAGGGGTGATAAAACTGACACCCACAATATGAAAATGACGTCTTTATGAATACAACCCTTTCTCCTACCAATGGCTCATTGCAAATATCATATATGAAGAAAGGGTGGAGTTAGGGAAGGATTAAAGGGAGACATTAGTCAGTAGGGTGGTTTGATGTGGGCCTTCACTGTGTCACTCCGAAATTGATAGGGCTTTACTAGTCCGCTGCGAGATCGGAGCTTCGTAGTACAGAGATGCTTGGAAATATATGACGTCGCACATTAATGGCGTAAAGTGCTGGCGGAAGAAAACGCAGAACCGCAAGCCGTCTTATTTTGCAAAATAAACACATTAACGGTGATGTTTTCACAAAAATAACACCCCTAACATGTTTTTGACTACTAGAAGTTTATTATTTTACAACAAATAGCATTGGGTGTCCGTGACGTTGCACTACCCCTTTAAAGCACTGTCATTTGATATTTTTTGCCACCCATGATATGTGGAATCTTTTGAAACCTTTTCGTTTTGAACACATTTATATTGTTATTGTCTGATTTTGTTTGAGCTCACATTTTACATCCGCACTTGTGACTTTTGCTGCTCATCATACATGTGCAGTTTATTCTCAGATCTAATTCAACATTATGTCATCATTTTGAAGCTTATCTAGGATTTAGAAGAAGTAGAATGGACAACAATAGATCTAATGGATGGAAATGTAATACGAGTAGTATAATTAGTGAGGGCAAGAAGTGAAGAAAGAGTAATTATGTATGTATAATCACTATAGAAATCAGTAAAATGGCTGGAGGAGCTACTGTTTGTGCCACTGTTATGGTGACTGCACGCCTTTCAACCTCCAGGGAAGGTAGTTATTTCGCCATTTGTGCCACTACCGATGTTAAATACAAGATAGTTGTGTACTGCCGCAGTCATAAGCACTCTATGCTGGTGGACCCGCTGTGAACCATGACCGGCCGAGCCACTGGTAGATCTACAGGGCCAAACCAAAGGCACGCTAGTGCACAGCCGTGAATGATGTGCTTACTGATTCAAAATGAAATGAAACTCGAGGAGGCAGATTTCCTTTTTTCAGAAGAGCGACTTCTGGAAACTCGTTGACTCCGAACACACACCCTAATCGTGGTCGACAGGTTGACTGTGAATACGCTTCCATTTAAAAAAAAAAAAAAATACCCATCCCCACATCCTACTCATGGTCTTGCTAGCATACTGCCATGAGCTAATCGCTCGCAGAAGAGGGAATGTCACAATTGTACTTGTAATTTTACCATCAGTTACAAAGCATAACATGCTGTGAAAGAAATTTATCACAAAACAAGCACTAATGTGCAAACAACTTGCATCTGATGTGCTAAATGGCAAAACTAGGTCAGTAGATCAAATCAAAACTGGCTGTGCCCATGCAGAAATTCTTCCCATTACTGATATTTTGATTTTCAATTGTTATTATTCAAGTAATTTATTATATAATATACGTAGCCAGAGAAATGAGGATTTGAAATTTGTCATTATTTTGAAATTCTTGTTGTATCCATCTAATATTATTACAACAAGTTGAACCATTTTGTTGAATATGTCAGAAAAGCATACTGACGACAAAATATGACCCATTCAAGACATAAAAAACAAAAGTTGTAAATGCTCGACCTAGATCTAGCTTATGAGTACTGCATCACGCAGAGTGCGATGTTTACTGATCTTGAACAAAAAAGACAACTATTCAAAAAACAGAATCATAGGGTCCAATGATTTATCAACCGTTATCAACATTTTACGTTTGTTATGGTGGGAGACTATGATATCCAAGAACTTTTACCATAACGATTCACTGTAGCAATAGACAGCCATTGTGCTGTTGGTGTGACACATTCTAGCATAAAATCACTGACAAATTCATTGGAAATGAAGAAGAATAACAGATCTATGGTCCTTAAACACTCAGTTGTTACTCTTTGTTAGACACAATTGTTACACACTTAGCTTGACACACTTTACTTTCCCCTTGTGAGATTGGGCGAGCTGTTTTGCAGCTCATCTACGTTCACTTCTGAAACAGTTATTCTCACTGCTCTTGTTGGCAATACCTGCAGTCCTGAGACACAAATTCATCAAAAGGGCCACAGAATATTCCAGTGTATAATCAGACAGTGAATCATTGTCTTCCAATACTCCTACCAGCCATTCAATAACGCCTCTTTCAATCATTGCTGATTGCAGCTGTCGCCTGAAAATGACCAAGATGTGCCATAAAGAATCAAAATAATCCATACCTCTTTGTTTAATGTAAAAACATCAATGCCTTTGCAATTCAAAAGTATAACCACTGCCAAAGTGCGCTGTCACTGTCAGTATATATTACACAAGAATGACAGGTCTTACAGTATAAACAATCACTTATGCACTGTACTGAACACAGACTAAACTATTTAATCCTGTTATAAAACAACAATAACAACAACCTGAAGTGAAACAATTAGCAGTCCATACATTAGTTCTTCATTATATTATTACGTCTCACTCAACAGAACTTGAAATGAAAGTACCTATGCATGGCATTTTATTTCTGGAAGTGCGTTATAGCAGTCACATACTAAACACTCACCTTAAACTCAATTTTTGCAGGGCACCAAGGACCATTTCTTGAGCTATATGGTCTCTTTGATCTCCTCTGAGTATGTCCATCAGGGCAGGCAAGAGATCAGGATTAGAGGCCAAGTAACCTCTCCCTGTATCAAATTATTATTATAAACATATAACAAAAAATAAATGATACCCTATTTATAACAAACTCTCTCTTTCTGGAAAGAAGTTTTCCATAACTTTCATACTAAGTCATTATTTAGCCTCAAACATTTTGCTACCTGAGCAGACTAATTTCAAGGGCAAATCAAACTGGATTTATCTGCAAATATGTAACCCAGAGCAAAAGATTACAAGAGAGTCTGTACACATATCAGCCAACAGTCAAAATACCTAACACAGGAAAGGTTTTTTTTACAGGATTAATGAAAACGTTACTCTATTGATTAACCATTTACTTTCATGATTTCCTAAATTCAAGACATGCATTTCACTGCTTTAGAATATACAACATTTCCCGTCAGATACTGCAAACCATAGCAAAAAAAAACAAAAAAAAGATTGGAGTAAATTAACATACAGAGATACTGACTTCTTTTCCTCCTCCCTTCTTCTCTTGACCACCGCAACAGAAACAAATTAAAGAAATATCTATCTTTAGAGATGAAGATTCTGCCATAATCATATCTTCCCATCATTTTTCTATCATCTTCAATATTTGAATTGTCTCTGCCTCATGAAATGACCTGTTAATTTTGCCTTCAATTTTCTTAAAATTGAAGGTACAAAAAGTTATCAATTCATTTCTGCTTCTACAAAAATTTCTTCACTCATTTTCCTTCCATCTATGAGATTATCACCTTTCAGTAACCTCGAAAGGCCTCTGAACCTGCTGATAACCAAATACTTCCACTCATAGCTTAACACTGATTTGATGTTCCACTACAAAAAATCTCTTCAACAGTCTTCATGAAATTAAATTTATAAATTAGATGTGACCGATTTCATTCTCTAAAATGTCTTGTCCTGGTCAACCGTATTCTTGAACTCTGTTAGGCAGCTAATATTCACTGTTTGCACCATAAAGATATTTGAACATATCTACACTAAACCTACTGTAAATCTACGCTGGATATTATGGATTGTTAAAACATAACTGTTTTCCTGCTCTTCATTTAGATCTTTAAGTGAAATTCCCAGACCTCTATGTCTACTAATCTCTACTTATTATTTTCTGATTTGGTGACAAAATCTATTTGAGAGGTCGTCATCTCAAAATCTGACAATACATAGCTCTGGCTAACATAACATTTAAGCTAGAAACTGCTCACTTCATCTTTAATCCTAACTGCTGCTGTCTGTTTCCAGCAACAATTTCTTATCAGTCTTAGATCCTAAGATTTTCCTAAGCCTTCTAGAATGCTGCTGATTTTTTCTATGCACTTTCTTGATTGCCTTGGCATTATAATCAAAGACATAAAATAAAGAGCACTTCAGAATATAAAGCACTGCCATTAATTTTTCCAACGGTTTCCACAAATTTTCAGTGATTGGTCTGAACATGAAAATGGCCCTCATGATTTCTTTTTCTTTGAGACAGCAGCCTCTGGCTATATCGATTTCACCTTTGATTTCATCTCTGGTTCTGTCTTTGTAGTCTCATTAGTCTAGTGGCTAACATGAAAAAATGACTGGCACATCTTCAGACTTATTTTGCTTGGTTGTAAAATGTCACAATGTCAGTGAAATCATTGAATTTTCGTGGTTGCCATCTTTTCCTTATGCCTTTGTCATCATCACCACACATCAATCTTTCAGGGGCATAGGTACAAAACTAGAGGTTTCCATTCCATCCAATTTGATGACAATTTTACTTTACCATGTATATTTCCTCCTCACAGCATTGTCCAAACATTACCTCCAGGTATTGCATGACCCACCTCTCAGCCTCTTTTTACTTTTATTGTGGATTTCATCTCAAGGCTTGTTAAGGTATTGCTATTTGGCTTTCTCGCTGTATGGTCTAACTGTTGCTATCTCTTTTTTCCTAATTTCTTTATCTTCATGACGAGATTTGTTTTTGAAAAACGATCTCTCAAATCATTAAAACTTTTTATGTAAAACTGACCTCTTGAAATTTGTTTGATTATCAATCCTAATGCAGAGTTAAAAATCTTTTTTTTCGCAAACATGTCGCAAGTCATGTGGCAAATTCATGTCTTTTTTATATAATTTAATTGCAATTTTACATTTTTTGATTACCAATAATAAACATTTTTACATAGGCTACTTTATTAACTGATTTATCCTGTGTGGTGCAATGTAGCTGTAATTGTTCTGAGGTAAAGTTAAATCTAAACCTTAAATCCTAAACTCCATGGATACTGGATTAGGGCTTTCATTCTTGATTTTTTGTCTGGTCACTGTTTTCCCAAGCATATTTCCTAAGCTACAGTTGATGAATGTGGAGTTTTCTGCAATGTTTCAGTATCAGAGTGTTGCACTGATTTCACATCTCAATTGGATATTTTTAACTCTCTATAGAAGATTTTCCTTGTTTCCTATAGTATATACCTGGTTAAGAGAAATCCTGCTTTACATTGTCCTTGGTCTGATGTTTGCTTTTGTTTGTTTGTTTGTTTGTGTTGGGCTTTAATGGCACATCTACACAATCACAGCCATATTGTGCCAAACACGGTAAGACAGGTTTACACGTCAAGAAGAAGAGAGGAAAGAGAGCGGGACAGATGACAGGAACAAGTAGAGAGAGAGAAGAGATATCACCCTTGAAATTTCGAGGATGACATTCCATGAGAGACATCCCACCGATGGTGGGCTTTCATCCTGAGCCCAGCCGGGGGATTTGCTTTTGTTCCTTCCTGTTTGTCAAACTGTATTGCTAAGACAAGTTCTCTAATATCAAGCCATAAAAATGGGGAGGTGGACGCATCCTGGGGGTAATTTTTTTCTAATTATTGCAGATAGACAATTTTAACCCTTTTCATCAAATCCGATATGTTAAAATTAGGGGAAAACAGTGAAAAAAAAAATGGCTGGAACAGTTGCCATGGCAAGCTGCCACCTTGGATTTTGGTTACTATGACATGGGTATCTTTGAAATTGACATGTATTACCTCCACAAAATATCAACTGAACTTGATGAAACTTAATCAACTTATTATTTGGCATATTGTCTAAAAAGATACATGTACATATTTGTAGCTCTTCATATGACAAAAAAAAAACTTCAGAAATGTTTGAAAATGCTACTGAAAATGCCACCGTCACCCTCCTTTTTTCTGAAATTTACCACGTTACGTTCTATATATGTCTTTCAACCTCCTGGTGGAGGTTCTTGACGGTTCTTTGTTTAAAAAAAAAAAAATCCTGTCTTAAAAACTCTGTCTTCACTTTTGAAAAAAAAAAAAAAAAAAAAAAAACCATGTCTTCACTTTTGAGAAAAAATTCCTGTCTTCACTTTCGAAAGAAAAAAAAAAATCCTGTCTTCACTTTTGGGAAAAAAAAAAAAAAAATTGCCAGCAGACTACCTATCCAGCTATTCCCTATTCTATTTTTTTTTAATTGAAGATGTGTGTTTATTGTTTTTTATTTGTTTTCTATTCTACTTCAATATGGCTCATATTACTATTTCTATTTGCCATATTGTTTTGACTTCAAGTGGTCCACGTTTTTATTCCTGCTGCTATTCCTATCCTCTTGTTCATGGACAATGTTAAAAGGTCCTCCCACGAGGTTCTGAGGGTGTTGCTGCATTGTTTTGGTCACTTGTGGGTCCCTTACTATTTATGTTTGGTATGTACAGGTCCCTATCGTCCCTATCTCCTACTCTACTTTTCCCTACTCTGTCTAAACAGGGATGAGCCCTTCGGCCTTTATTTTCTACTTCCCTGGTATGCTTATTTCACGACATTCAATTAAAATATTTATTTGGACAACACTTATTATATTTACGTTATGTACACATTGGGGAATCCCTAGGTTGAACTGGGGTATAGGATTCTATCTATCACCTTGCATATCTCGGTTGGCAGAGGACAACGAAAGACTACTTTGTTTCATCTGTGTCCCCATCTCTCGAGTGATAACTTGATGTATTTTATGGATCCACATCTAGGATCGAGGGGGAACAGGTTGGACTACTCGGCTTCACCAGTGTTCCCATACAGACCAACTGACGATACTGCAATCTCGTCCCCCGCAGATTTCCATGTCAACAGGGTCTAGAGTCTCTGTCTAGAAGAGCGCAGCATGGCTTCTCCATCCCTCTAAAAACACTGACTTTTAGTTTGGCCCAAGTGGGCGGGTCGAAGCGTATCGTATTACCCTAACACCCCCCCCCCCAGCCTGGCTACTAGGCAATTATGGCCTATTACACGTCACTGAGCAAGCTTACCTATCACTTGGACAGCATCATTTGGAGTAACTAAATTTTAATTTTAACCATCTTTTACAAAGCTGTTTTTAGCATTTGGAGAGTAGAAAGTGTATGTACACATAGCTACAGATTTCCACTTTCTAATGATATAAATTTTATGACAAGTCATCCTCTGTGAGTGCAGTAAATTGGCTCTTGTTGGTTTTGTTAGCCCACCTTAGAAAATTCCATTACTGAAGGAAAAATAATATTTTTTACACCAGTTGTGATAATCCAGCATTGTGCTTAACATCCATATATCCAGTAGTCATTATCCTAAGTCACAGTGCAAAGACATTGTCAAGTTCTTGCTTCCTAGATTTTATACATGCATTTTTTTTACCTGCACTGTGATAATAAACTGTCCCCCCAACCCTTTTTTCTTTGCTCTGTATATATATATCAGTCATCTCTTTTTCCCTTTTACTATGAGTGCTGTTGACCTGAAAGCTCTTCTCTCTTTCATCAAGAAAAATTTCTGTACGTGTATTTCATTAAGTAATATTATTTTATACATCTCTACATTATTACCACTATTTTCTGTTTTACATAAATCTGCTCTGCTGACTCCAGAATCCCTCTTTGTCAACGTAATACCATACATATTTTTAAACAGTTGTACTTTTGTATATTTTGTATAATATGGAAAGTCAGATTAGACTTAAAAAGGCCTAGGCTGATTCTTGTAAGTTTTGCTAATTTAACTTTAGACTGTTTTGTAATGATACCATTGTCCTGATGCCTGATAATTTCAGAATAAATTTCAGGGGCAATGAAAAAATATATCATCAAGGAATGTATCACATTCCAGAGTGATATGCCGAATGAATGGATACATAATGTCACTTTTGTGGCCATAGAGCACAAACTTTGCTCACTTGGAAAATAAAATGGCAAAAAAGAGATGTGGTTGGTTATGTTAAAGCAGTGGCATTCTTTTGTAGTTAGGAGAAGATATTTTGAAAGATATTGAGACCCATTTGAAAAGAACTTGGACTGTGCTCAGAGAACTGTAAATTTCATAAAGAATCCAATAATGCAAGCAGTTCTTAAGCCTTGAAAGAAAAAAAAAATATGATCCTAATAAAATAAACATGTATCTGAAGGAATTACGTGTTTCGGCATATTACAGCAAAGATGCTTGCACAAATAAAGACCTCAACCGTAAAGAAGAAGAGTAGATTGAAGGCATATTCTTCAGCATAGATGTCTAACACTTAGTGACAGATTAAATGAGCTGGATACTTGATGTCAATCACTTAATTTCACACAGTTGTCACGTGTCTCCAGCTTCAGTTCCACAACTGACAAGACCATAAGAGATTATTTGCCTAGAAGAAGCATGGCAAGTCAGTCTATCCAAAACTACTTTTTAAAGAGGAGCATTGCTAGCAATTGTACGAAACTTAGCATTTCACAATGAACAAAAGGGAGTGGGCATATCAGTTTCACAACAAGACAATACATATTACTATGGAGCAACACGTAATAGGAAAAATTCAAATGAAAGACCCACTATATACATTGATGCTTGAATATACTGAGTCAAATCTGGCTTTCTTTTGCTTTTTATTGTCTATTAAATCAAACCTAGACTTAAGAGTGTGTTGCACCCTCCCCCCTCCTCCTGCCCTCCCCCTCCCATCTCAAAATACAGTGTAATTAACACCAGTTGTAAAATAACTATTTCAGAGCATCGTGTTAGCATAACAATCAAATTTGGATTAAAACATTGTGCTATTTTTCTGAGTTTGCAGCCTACTAAGATGGCCAAGATGCTGTTATAGGAATAGTTAAGAGATGGCACAGGTATACAACAGGCGGTCTGAATTGACCAAAAAATAAAATGCTTTCATGTAATTGTAGGCTGCTGTGACTGACAAGGGTGAAAAAGAACTCTTAAAGGATGAAAAGGACATGAAAAATAGCTTGTTTAATAATATTACAGTATTGACAAAAATTTTGACAAATAAAATTTTTACCTCCAGACACTAAAGTTTACGGAGATTGCCTGAACAGGTGAGCCATTTTCTCCTTTGAAAGGAAAGAACTTGACCGAAATTTTTTTATTATGACTGTCATAACTATTTAATGTAAGAAATGTAAATGAAGATTTCGGATTATCACCAGAAGATTTTTTTTTTGACAAAAGAAATTGAAATTTACCCATTTTTTAAGGTTTGCTTTGACAAGAAACAGGTGAATTATGTTGCGATAGAGCCTTGATTAACCTGGCTCATATTAAAGACCAAGTACTGAACTTTCACCACATATCTTACATGGTATTTGTAACATGTAGCACTACTGTTCAAAGTTAGCAGAGAAAAGTACATTTTTACCACTGCCACAAAAAAATGGTCAGATGTATGCTCGGGCATGACGATTCACCATACCTGAGTAGATTTGGGAGACCGTGCAGGGATCTGGGAAATTTGATATGCCATTAACTGGGAGCTCAGCTCCGACAAAAAGTCAACCCTGAAACCACTGTGGCAGGGACCACTTGGTTTCATATACGATCATCCATCTGGAGACCCCTGGAAATTCATAGAGTTCTTTTGGTGTTCTTTTCTACTCGCTCCTCCCTCCTCCCACCCACAACTTGTTTGTCTTTGTTGTTGTTGATATTTTACTGCCAGCATGGATTTCCTCCTAATCTACCTCCTTCCATATCCCTCTCTCTCGTTATACTGGTTTCCAAGTTATTTATTTCTTCGTCCCCTCCCCTTAATTCTCGTTTTAGTTTTTCTATTTTGCCCCTGTTTAATTAGTCAGTCTATCTCCGACCTAGCATCCCCACTGCTGTTTCATCCTCTTTGGGGAGGGTTATTATTTCCATTTTTGTTTTCGTTTGTCTATATTGGCATCTTTGCCAGAGTTTTCTTTAGTATCTGCTTATGCTTCGCATCCGCTTTTAGTTTAAAGATGTTATGCAGGGTGTGGTCTTCTCCTCTGTTCATCATTAGCTTTAGTAGGTCTTTTCTTTCAGCCTAATAGTTGGGACATTCTAGCATTATATGGACCATTATATTAGTTTTTCTGCACGTATTACATTTAATTTTATCTGGTGGTAGTTTTTTGGAGCTCCTATTCTTCCTCTTACTATCTTCAGTGTTATCGGGTTATTACTTTTGCTCCGTATTTGTGGTCTTAATCTGGTTTCTGGGTAGTACCGCCCCGTATAGTCGTTTTTATGATCCGTTTCCCATTGATCTTGCCAATCTTCTTGAATCTTTTTATTTCTCCTTTGCTGAGGCCCGCATTTATGTCTATGCTGTCCTTTTGGATACTGTTTTAGCTAGCCTATCCGCGATCTTATTACCGTCTATTCCTACATATACTGGTAACCATACTACTGTTACTCTTCTATCTTGTTTCCTTAGTTCTCTATAAGCTTTTAGTATTTCTTCTTTTATATTTTCCCTTTCTGTTTTCTTCCTGCTGTCTAGTCCTTTGATACTAGCCATAGAGTCTGTTAATATCGTTAAATTTTTATGTTCTGTTTGTCTAAAATTCTCTATGACTGTTTTGATTGCTGTTATTTCTGCTGTATATACAGATGTTTTATCACTTAGTCTTTTTTCTATGGCTGTTTTTGATTCTGGGAAGTACACCCTATTCTTATTTTTCCTTCCTTCGTTTTTGAACCGTCTGTATAACATAAAATTGATTGGTTCCTGCTTTCTTCAATTTTCTCTAATGCAGCCATTTTTATTGCTATTGTTTCTTTCTTACTTATATTCAGTGCTATGCAGACATCTGTTTCTATCGGCTGCAGTTCCCATGGTGGAGTCTTTGTCTTATGTATTACTTTAATACTATTTAGGTCTTCCTTCATCATTTTCTTTAGTTCCTTTTTACAGTTTCTGATTACTGGTTCATGGTATGGGAGACTTTTACTGGTCCGAAAGTGAGTTGCTTCATATGCTGGGTGGTCTTTGTCTAATTATACCTTGGACCTGTAGAATTAATGCTAGTTGTTTTCTTCTAAGTTCCAAGGGGGCTATTTCCGTTACCACTTCCAGTGCCTGTGTATTACTATTTATTGCTGCTCCCTTTATTGTACTTAAGCTTGGTTTTGAACTTTGTCTAACTTTTCTTTATTTGATCTTGCTGTCTCTCCGTACATTATTGCTCCGTAGTCTAGTTTCCCTAGTATAAAGCCATTTATACTAGAAATTTACCAAGAGAATAGAAAGCCCATATGTATGTTTTCATTGTCTTTTTCCTTGTCTTATTCAGAATGGTGCATACTAAATTTCATTAAATAGGTCAATAAATAAAAAGGTAGATAAAAAATCAGGTTTTTAGAACTTGTGTAAAGTTTTTCGGGGGGGGGGGGGAATTTTGATTTGGAAGTTTCTACTCACTGCAGTCTTTTCTCAGACACAAGCTCTCTTTCTTTGACTTTTGTGTTTGTGTGTGTGTGTGTTTTTTTTTTTTCTTTTTCCTGACTTTCTGTTCATATCTGTCCTAAAATTTTGCCTCCCATTCCCTATCACCATAAGGGCTCCCATAGATTCACTTCCAGGTCCTTCAGGGCCTATGTGATCTCCCTGTCTTTTTGCGTTAAAACCATGAGCGCCTTGACCTCTACTTTGGCAGATGGCCCACAACTGCTCTCTGAAGCAGCAGAGATAAAAGAGAATTTCAATCATCCTAGGAGGTGGAAGTTCATTCTAGAGCACCTGGTGAAAGTTTACATTGATGCTCTGTATGATTGTGAATCTATTTCATCTCAGACTGTTACCTAATGCTCATCCCTGGTATTGGGGCCCAAGATATTGCTTGAAGTGGTAATAATGAAGTGCTCTATGCATCCTTTGCCTGTTTTCAGCAGAATATTGAAGATCTAACCTGCATATAGCAACCAGAAGGAGTCAAATACTGGCTGATATAGGCCAATCATCTGTTTAATGACCATGACATGTCCCCTTTTCAATATTATTTTTACATTCAGAAAAGGCGGGAGTTTAAAGAGAAAACAAAATACAATTTTTTTTAGCACAGTACATATTCCACCTCCCCCACCCCACCTAGAATGGTTGCCGCAGGTCTCTGATACTTGGTGTCAAACTGAGGACTGCAAACCAATATTGTAGGCTGTGTGTCCTAGTTCCTTTTCTCTTGAATCTAGCCTGGGCATGTGTATGTAGAGCTAAATCATCTACATAACAAAATCTCCAAAGATATCCATTAGTCCACAGTATTCCATCTTTCTTTCTCACTGTTATTAAATTACTTCCTTCATGATCCACTTATAACATTTTGTTTTGCGGCTTCTTGGGAATGTTTTTACATTTCAGCATTTAGCTGATTATCAAATTTGGAAGTGCAGCGACGTGCATTTCAAAACAATTACAGCATCTGAATTAACTGTCAGGAAACTCTCATTAAAACTTATCCATGATAAAGTAACTTAAGATACATATTATTGAACTTTTAATCATGGGCTTCACTTTCTGTACAAAAATGACAAGGTGAAGTTCAAGCAGACTGTAGCCACTACTGCTATGTGCTAGTTACTAGTGAGATTGATTGGGGAGATCATGTCTAAAAATATTTTTCAATCATTGCAATCAGTTTCTGCCATGTCTTAGAAGTACTACTGAAGCCTAGAAGTCTTGAAATGTATGTTCAGATTTTGTGAACACCTAGATTTGTGACAGCTGACATTTACTTTTCTAAATTTGTGTGAAAAGTGGTAGGTTCAGATTTACTCGTCTGCTACAAAACTAACATATATCACCAACCGGGTGATGAATCTGTGTACGCAACAAAGGAGAAATTTTTCGGAAGGGGTAAACTGATCTATAACTAATCAATATGGATTATTTTGGGGTGATGTCAATATTCTAATGACTTGACTATTAATATTTGACATTTTCACCACATAAATGGAAGTTAATATGTCCATTCTAAGATGTTGGAAGAGTGGTCATTCAAAGATTGACTGGTCCCTCTGCCATCCAGGCTCTGGCTCAATCAGGGCCCTATATACAGTGGTAGATCATCAATATTTTGCTGGTACAAGCTAATGGCATACAAAAGACTTGAAAGACGTGTACAGAATGGCTCTTCATGTGTGTGTTTTCCTTATTACACAATTTATGACTTTGGGTGTTTCTTTCTACACCAAGGACTTAATATATGATGTTAAATGAAATAAAGCTTCAATTGACATCAAAAAGTCATTTTTTTAAAATTTCATGGCATACAAAGATTCATCAAAGGGTTGATAATACAAGTCTTTGGTCTAAAATAATGGTATAACTGTCACTTTGAACTGGAAAGCTTCTCAGAGGATGGTGTTTCCCTTCCCTCAGCTTCAAAGTGATTTCTACTAAGAGAGGATGCGGGTCCTGAGAGAGATTTTTTGAATGATTGATCTTGGGATTTTTTAAGCTTCAAATTTGAATTCAGCATGTCCAAATTAGAGGAAAAGTGTGGAAAAAATTTGCATTTTGCATCTGGTTGCCATGACAATGCTGCCATCTTGGATTTTGTATTTTGAAAATTAGCTATTTTCAAGAGCTTAATAATCCTAGAGTATTGCATGGAATTGTTTGAAATTTTGCACATGAATGACATAAAAAGTAAAAGATGACATGCATTTGTCTCGCAACCAGTCAAAATGAGACGTATGTCAATTTTCATCATAGGGGGGTTTTTGGTATCATGTGAAAGCTTATTTCATACCCTTTCAGGTGGTGAAAAAAGTTTTGATCTAGCTTTATTCTAGCCAGAGATATTTCAGTTTAAAGAGACAAAGGGAGACCCCTCAGCAGTGACCGAAATGCCGAGAAAATCGAGTTTAAATGAATGGTCGAACGCACAAATCTACATACTTACCTCCCAAAAAAATCTGATTTTAAAGAAGAACTATTTATAAATCCAGGATAAGACTGTGATTGTCTTGTTCAGAAATGAATGTACTTTCGATTTCTGCAATAAAAAAAAATTTGATATCTGACCCCCCTCATCATATTCAAAGCCCAATTTCTCCACTCTAGCCCAGCGACTTACGTCTTCATTTCGACTGGCCGCGAGACATTTGTGTTTTGTTTACATGCCAAACAAAATTTGTTATAAATTTTTTAAACATGTATATAGACGAATGTAAAGTTTTCACAATTTTCCACCAAATATCCAGCTTTCCTTCAAAAATGGAAATGAAATTCTGAAAAAGGGATGCATATTATTAAAGCACATGCTATGGATAATGTGAACTCAAAATTTGAAGTCAGTTGGTTCAGAAATAAAAAAAGCTTTAGGGAAAAAGTGAAGAAAACATACATATTGAGAAAATCGCAATTGAATTTTCATAATCTCTCTATGCAGTCTTAGTGGTGCCATGTTTGTGCCATTTGGGTACCTAAAGCATATGTCTCTTGCTCTATCTGTTATTTTCCTAGTACAGCGGTCTCCACCTAAGAACCCTCCGCCTAAAAGCCCGGTCCGCCTAAGAACCTACCTCTGCTGCGACATGGAATTTTTCCTCAAGGACCCCTCTAAGAACCCGCTCCCAAATACAAAATCCGCCTAAGAGCTTGTTGTCGTTCCAAGACACATGAGTACTCATGGTGCAGTTTCACATCATATTGTCCACTTGAGAGAAATGCACAGTGCTAGATGTGAAGTAAAATGGGGACAGGGATGAAGAGAACAGGTAGACAAAGGAGTGAAAGTGATGGTTGATGTATGACTACATAATCAGGCCACATTGTGGACTAACCCATAACCATTTCTTTGTTTGACAACACGTGGGACAGCACTTGTGATTGGCTCTGTGGATAAGGGGAAGTAAGTTTAGCCTCCTGGTTGGTCAGTTGTTTTGCTACTTTGGTCAGTCTGTAAACACTTGAGTCACTCGTACGACTATCCGTAGAGTAGCATAGCAAATATCATGTTTTCAACAATGATACCGTTATTTGAAAACTTACTCGATGTTTAAACGCTGGGCAGTATTGATATAATTACAGGCTAAAAAAGATCAGGAATTGCTAGATCTAATTATAACATACACATAGGGAAGAAGGCATAGATAAATCTTTACCTAACGGTAACAATCAACTAATCATAGTAGTGAAGACAATCTGTGGTCAGATGAGTTGCGTAATCTTTCAATCTGCCTTGGAACCCGTCCGCCTAAGAGCCCACTTTTTTTGTCTCCCGATGACCGGGTTCTTAGGTGGAAACCACTGTTTCTGAAGCAAATTGTCTAAAAGCAGCAAAAACCCCAGTAAATATTTTAGTCCCCAAACCTCATTGTCAGGACCTGCACCTCCCCTTAAGAGGAGTAGAAGTCCTGAAAGTAAGATTTTGGGGTCAAATTATCAAGATCAAAGTTTTGCTATTTTAAGCTCATTTCACCAATTTTGAATAACAGAAAATGATGGTTGACTGAAAAAAAATGGGTTTCATAATGATGATCATGGATTTTTTTCATCAAACGTGAGATCTTTCAAATGCGTTTTTCTCAAAATGTTAGTTTCCACCATTTACTGGTGGACTAGTTTTTTATTTATGGATGGATTTGTACAAAACACATGCACAATGGTCTGATGGGTAAGAAAACATCCTGCAATAGATTATTTATGTATCTAGCCATTTTGAAAAAATTATAAAATTTTTATGTTGAAGAGGGGGAGAATATCAAACGGAAAATTGTTGTATTCAAACGTTATTCATTGATAAACTACAACAGAGACAGCAGAAAGCTTCAGTTTGATCTGAGATAATCATTTTATGTGGATATATATATATGTACCAATTTTTATGGACTTTCAAGAATATTTGTGGAAGCCTATAAACAGTGGAACACGCTTAAACAAAATTTTAGGGATTGGACATATTATTATCCAAACTAGTAAGGTGGAAGTTGTCAGAAGAGGGGACCAAACTCTGTAAGATCAACTTTCACTGATAAAATAATTATTTAGATTCCACAGACAATGTGCACTTGCTTCACTGATACAATTCTCCCGTCCCCTACCCTTCTCCATCTTCGACACCTGCTGGTGGCCTCAGGCCTGACGATGAGAGAACGGCATGTCGGTACTAAGTATGCATGATTAAAAATAGGTCGCTGGTTTCCGCTAAAATCAGGATCATTGTTTTCACTTCAGCCGTGTTCCCAGGAATGTTGGCTTTGGTTTATCGCTAGTCCATTGACAAAGAGTAAAAGAGAAAAACAATGGGGGATTAATTTTTCTTCCAGTTCAGCTGTGTTTTCGGTTTAGCCATTTTTGGTTTAAGTGTGTTCCACTGTACTTTTAAATCTGATGTCATTTCAATACGGTAAATCCAATATGGTGACATTTATTCCCATGACAACCATAGCATAAACTAAATTTTATTCAGCTGTCTTACATTAATTTAATATGTTGAGCCCAGTTATAAAAGTTGGAAAATTTCACTCTAAAAAAAGAAACAAAAATCACTTTTGGGACTCGTTCTTCTCCCTTGTGATGTCACATGCAGACAATGTGCCCATCACATGCTATCCTGCCTATCTCAAACAGCAGGCTCCTAAACACCACCCATTTCCTAGTTTTGACATCACATTAATATTATTCTCTGAACTCACCAGCACACATCGAAGCACATGCATTACACAGCCGGGCAAGGTATTGTTTCACAACATCTGAACTGTTCAGCAGAAGACTCATGATGGTTTCCTAAAGATAACATTTTTAAAACATTGTGACACAGTGGAACAGTTTTATGTTAGATGTACATCTTTCTACAAACTGAACTACATACCACTTGTTAAACTTCATCAGTGTGCCTTTAGTTGTCTGTATCACATAGTATTGTCCAATGCTCAACCACCGTTAGGATTGTCAGGATAATATGCCCAAAAGGGAATTTCACAAATATAATAAAAATGCACATGTCTGGATTTGCTACTGAAAGCCAGGGAAGATATAAACTAATTGCACATCCATATCAAACAGTCCTGAGGATCAAACCAACAACATTGCCTACAGGCCAGAAATCTTGATGTGTCCACAGCTGCTATCATATCTTTCTGGTGAAAGTTCTTGGTACATACATGTATGTAATTCTAGACTAATACTATTGGTCCCCTACACACTCACCCTATACTGTCCGGGATTTGAGCAGCCAAGAATATCATTTTGTATAAACGCACTGAGTAGCTGATCCCTCTGACCTGCTCTGGTATGAGTGAGACGCTATTGATAAAAAGGGCAAGAAAAATACAAAGGAACAAATCTTGTAATGGTTCAAAAATTCACCTCACACACAAATTTAAATACTAACTTAACAATTAGGTCTATATATAAATGTATATGCATAAATTGATGACAAACTGTCATAAAAGTCAGAAATATCTGGATTAACAATATCACATCGGATGTGAAATTAGGAGATGACAAATTACTGTTATATGACAGTTTATCAATAATCTTTATACATTAATAAAAAACAAAAATAAAAAAAATAAACCGACCTAGTGTGAATTCAGATCCTTCTTATTTAGATTTATTTAGTTGATTTCAAATCGCAGACTGATAATGATAATTGATTACCCTTATGGAATTAATGGAACTACCAAAAGTAGACTGGCATGACTATGCCTCTTTTGTCCATTCTTTAACAGATAAAACTTATTTTATTTCAAAATTAAAACTATTTGATTTTGTTCAATGTGTTCTATAAACCCAGTGTACAGTGTTTTTTAACTTGCTGTATCACAGCTTGAGCAGAATACCTGGAAGAGCATGAATAATGGACAATAAATCATTGTTAAAAGGAAATCATGAGCACAATATCACTTTATAGCAGGAGACTATATATGTATATATCCAAACTTAACGTAATTCTGGATGTTTACATTCTGTTTTGTCTTTCAATCTCCAGCAGGTGGTTATCTCATTAATTCAGGATGATTCTGACAACTCCCTTTATAATCAATTGAAATATTCTGAGAGAAGTGAACATTTGTTGTATGTAAGGCTTAATCGAGAGTATTACAGAAATCAATTTCTGCCATTATATGCTCATCATGTTGCAGTTCTTCTTGCCCCTGTCTTGTTCTGATACTCTTCACGACATTTAAGTCTGTATATGTATGTGAGTATGAATGCACGTTTCATGTACAATAAAGAAGTCTCATCAACTGTGAAAGGATTGTCTTATTAAGGACAAAAAATGTTTATCATATCTTTTATTATCTTAAATGAAGCTATTTAGCAAATGAAGTCCACTATCATTGTAGGCCTATAATTTTAACTGACATCATCATCATAAAACACAATTTCTGAAAGCAGCAGTCCTTTCTTGTTTGAAAGGGTATTTGTTATGCTATGATCTGAGAAAAATGCCATCGCAAAGCCAAAAAATGCCACAAAAAATACCCCCCCCCCCCCCAAAAGCTGCAAAAAAAAGTAAAAAAGTGCTGAAAAACTGCAAGTCATGAATTACAACAGATTTTTATTAAGTGTTCAGATAGTCTATACAGCTCATTAGCAAGCATTTATTAACATAATGATGGGCAATAGGAAATTAATTAATCTAAACACTTAAAAACAAAAAGGCAGATCTTTGCTCCATTATTATTATCAATTAGAATACAAACATGACAAATAGTAATACAAGATAAACGGACAGGGACAAAAACCGAAGTCACTGCATTTAGCAAAGATCTCGATGAATTAACATTGATATACCTGAACACCTTTTGCTGTGCCTCAACCTGTCAAACCACCACGCACATGCAAAAGTTAAACAATTTAACTTTTAAGTCTCATGCGGCTTTGTCAAGTCTTTTCAGCCAGCCACATGAGCTTGCAAAAAAAAAAAAATGATGTACTACACAATGACTTTAAACAAAAAATGGAGTATTTGTTGTCAAACATAGGCTCTGAAAATTGCATTTAACATTCACATTACACTGGTTCAAATAACGTTCTGCTGGTTCACCAAGTGAGCGTTTCAAACTGGCACTGTGTTTTGCAGTATCTTTATGTGCAGCAAGCACAGATTTTCTTTTGTGATTTAATAACCTCCTGAGATATGCGTCCACTCCATATACTCAGCATGTCGCTGGTGAGGTATGACATTCTGTCCACTTGTTTGGTTAGCTATTGCGTCAACGCACTAGGCTTCTTCAAAGTCATATCTTCTTACTGGCTACGTAAGACAGACCTAGACTTGAATTCTTTGCCGGAAGCTCTCCTTTTTTCAGTGCTTTCCCTTACCCCCTCTATTCTAGTCCCTCTCCACAGCAGAAGGCCTAGATTCAGATCTAAATGTATATCTATTGAGGACAAGGGGCCAAGCTGATCATTGCTACTACTCAATCTCAATGCCTCAGAGCCAGGCTCTGACTCACTCTCATCTCTTGCCCCAGAATCATCATTTCTGTCAGCATCAGTCTTCTCACCCAGCAAAATACCCATACATGTATTTAGATTTTAAAAAAAGGGGGATATACAAAAGTGTTTCTCAGACATTCTGGTGCGATTGTAGACATCTGCTAGACGATTGTTTACATTCTGACTTGAACTGTATGTAGAGGTCGACTGTAGTTGCAGCAGTAAAAAAAAAAAAGAAACAAATGTAAAAAATATCGAAACGCGTATTTTCATAGCTGTTTATTTCTCGGTAGAGGATCACTGTAGAGGAATGTCTATCATGACGTGCGACATTTAACTATGGGATATCGATACGGTATCTACACAAGACTTGTTGACTTTGTTTTTGTGCCGGGTAAGAAAAGTCCGTTAAATTAAGCAATCTCAAAATCAACAAAGAATTTCTTTTGACTTCTCAAAATATATAAAAATAGCAAGCGAAAGTGCGGCCATCACGTGGCAAGTAGGTAAAAATATGGCTGCATGATGCGGCGTGCAGGTTATGGTCTTAACGTTAATCACTTGCACCAAAGTTAAGAAAGTCCTTAAATAAAAGCTGTAAAGAGTACCGGTACAATAATGTTTATCAATATGGCAAAAGGAAAAATAATAATACACACAAAAAAAAGTCAGACTGATCCAAATTTTCTTTTTCTTTACTAGATGTTGTTCTATTTGGGCATGAATAAAGAAAAATCTTATTCCTCCTCCAGTGATGAATGAAAACTGTCATCCAAAAATTCATCAGTTGTCTACTGATTTCATTATTTTTTATGGTGATGAGACTATAAGAGAGAAAGAAAAAAAAAAAAAAAAAGGACAGGCTAATGGGAAACATGCATAAAATGAAGCTTTGGTTTTGTTATGACTTTTGCTCATTCTGTTTATTCCTACAGAAACATACGAACTATATCAACCTCAGAATGAATGTCTCATTCATTGAGTATGACTTTTCTGTAGAATTTTTACTATAGTGCTACATTTCCATTCCCCCAATTTTGTTTTCATTGCTGTAACAGCAGGTACAGGATCATACATGAATAATGGAAGTGATGCCTACTAAAGGACCAAAGAAATGTAAAGATTGTTTTATGATATGCTGATTTCATATCTGATAAAGATTTTTTTCTATCACACCAAGTTCTTTTGTTATTGGCTATTTTATGTCTAAAATCCTTTGCAATATCGATATGCAATATCTCCAAGTGTGGAATATATAGCCAGATATGTCTACTTCATATATTTGACATCTAGATTTCAAATCTGAAAATTGTTTTTCTCTATCGTCCTCAGGTTCTTTAGTTATTGGTCATTTTATGTTTAAAAATATGTTTTTGCAATATTGAATATCATTGCTGTCGGGTGCAAACCATGCAACTGCAAAATTAGGTCCAATCGTTTTTTTTTTCACTCAAATTATAGTACACCTTGTAAAACATATAATGTGTAAATGCCTCGTGAAAATATTAATTAGAAATGCCTGAATTTGCTCTGTAATCTAATCACACTTGACTGCCTATTCGTCATCTCTGCCGTGCAAACTGTGTATCGGCACAAGGGAAGGCACAAGGAACCATTGCTATCTTATTGCTGTTCATTTTGTATTTGGCATAATTGTTTTAATCCACAATGAAAAAATGGTTTGAATCAGTCAAAGATATTTAGTCCTCTGCATAATTCATGTCAGTACTAATTTAATCAGATGCTATACTACAAGATTGCAAATTACACGTTAATCATTTACTGTGTACAGAATCTGCTAATCCAGTGGAACATTTCTCTGATCATGCCTGTTACATGGTTTCTGTCTGTCAGTCACCTGCTGAGTTTGCACAACTTCCAGACCGTTGAACATATTGGACTGTTCAAACACCCTCTTTAGTCAAGTGTTCTCTCTTATTTTCAACAACTCTGTCTTGACATGTTCTCCTCACCTTTTTTCTAGACCCTCACTCATCCCTCTTTGTTCCTACTAGGCCTGTGCATGACCAACAATGTTTGTGACCGACGGTTAATAGTTAATCGACTCCCATAACCCTCGATGATCAATTATTCTATTGGTTAAATATTTCCTTCTTTGTCATGTGTGACTTCACATCGGTCACGGTTATCGGTTATGGCCTTGACCTTAGTCTATTGTGACCAAAAACAAAAAATGCCGCCACCCACAGTCAGCCTGAGTTTCGCTCACTTAACCTTTCACTGGGGACTTAGATTAAGAAAAACTTGGGGTGTGAAATTCAATACATGTATTGCACAAATCTGACTATCTGTAGATCAATCGGGCGTCGAATGCTAGTGCAGTTTGATACCAAATTTTACCTTACAATTCTCATTAGTTGTGATTTTAATTTGATTAAAAAAAAGTGGCAACTGTCTCATCTGTTCCTAATTTGGGAACGACATACTATGTATCAAACTATGACACCAACAGCGGAGCTCTGTGGTGGGTGGGGATGGGCAAAAAATTACCAGACATCCGTTGCTCAACAATAATTTTTTTTTTTTTTTTTTCCAAGATACCAAATACACCATGGTCTGTTTCAGTTGTTTATTCAAAGAAGTTTGCATGGGGGAGGGGGTTGAGGGAGGTACAAGGGGGGAGAAGGGAAGGACAAGTGGGAAGCATGTAATACAAAATTGCGCCGGGAGCCTCGAAGTCGACCACTCTAAATGGCCTTAACCATAAAAGCGCCAGAAGAAACAGAAAGCAACATTTCCACTATGATATGGATTCATATTCAAGAAATAACAGTGAGACAAAAAATGGCAATATATGTATGGAACAAATATTGTGCTACTGTTTTGTAGCTATCTTAAACTTAATTAATATGCAAAATATAAAAAGGTTGCAGCAAATCGTCCCCTTGACACAACTAGGGTTAAACAATGAATACAACTCAGCTCTTGGTGGATCAGTGACATTTTTTTTACGGAAGTTGACATGTGCGTACCAGGGAAAGGGGGAGGGGAAGGGTGACCCACGTGCCGCCGAGGACGAATTGTTTCGCTATGATTAATTATTTCTTTCATGGTCGATCATGACCGACAACATAACCGATCATTAGTCATCATACTCGATTATGACTCCATGACCACTACAACCGGTTATCGTGACCGATCATGCACAGACCTAGTTCCTACACTGAAACATGTCCCATTTATAACAACCCGCATCTCATTATACACTAGGTGTTATCGCTAGCCATGTGTCAGCCCAGATGTTTCTTTCTTTTGCTCGTCATAGCAATATTGTAAATGAGGCAAGGTGCATGCGAAAGATTACACAGTTCTATCACCTGAACAAGTCAGCACTCTGTATAATGTAAAAACCACTTGCAGCAGATTTCAATACTATCCAAAGTATGACATGAGCGCTATTTATAACTTCCTGTCATTCTTAAGTCTAGTTTATTAATCGCTGAACAAAGACAACAAAATCTAGCAATGCATTTTAAGACATACATGTACATGTATAACCTGAACTTTTGACAATTGATCCACATGGCTGTTGTGTGTATTTAGTTGTACCACATTAAAAGGCTATCATGTCTTATTTGCAAAGCCTTTTACACTGTTTTCATTACTTTTTCCTTTCTTCTTTTTTTCTTTGTCTTTGCTTTTGTAAAAATTAAAACTCATCAGTTAAATTTGATTTATAAATCTGATTAAACCCCATAACTTTTCAGAACATAGCTATATGTACTGACAAATTTTCGCTTTTTTTTCCTCTTTTAAATTTGATTATATGGGGAGCTTGTGAAATATTTTGCAAAGGTAAATTAAAATGAGTAGCGTGTTTACGAAGCTGACAAACCCCTTACTGCCACAGGTCACTTTAGGGACTTTTTAAGTTTTTGGTAGTGATTATAAATATCAATACCAGTGTGACTGGGTTCAAACATTGAACTTGCAGTTTAAAGCCTTCATACTGGCTTTAGTTACAGACCAGAGAGTTTGTTAAAACAGCCATTAAAGACTTTTTATTTTAAAAATAACAATAAAATGTACAGGATGAAAAGATAGCCAGGGTTGGTTGTCATGAAAACATGTAGGTTTCTATATCAATAATAAAACAAAACAACTAAATAGACACACATGAAAATAAGTTACAAAAAAAAAAAAAAAAGAGAGAGAGAATAAGAAAATTGTCTTAAGAGAATGTCAAGCATTTATTGTTTTCTAAGAGAATGTCAGGTATTTATTGTTTAAGACTGTTCCTGTGTATTGGACTGCATTGATGTGATAAAACTCAGATCTAACCTAAACACTAAACCTGATCAAGCAATCAGCAATATTGTTAGCAGTGATTTTTGCTGTGTAAACCACCTCTGAAACATGGCAACATGGCCTCGACATCACAGACTGTGTAATTAACTGGTTACGGCGTAGGGTGGGTCTGCAACTGACCAGCCTATCGTGTATTTGCATCGTGTGCAGGTAAAACATGTAAGTGATCGATAGAAAGGCAAGCGCAAACTATGTATCTGCATCTCAAAGTCATCAAAATGCCTCCATCAAATTTTATTACCATGGTCTGTCATGTATGCATATTTTTTATAAAACAAAATAACAAGGGTCTATATAACGTGTGGCGAAGACAAAACAGTTTTTTCTCTCTCCTGTAAAGTTGCCCATTTCGCAGATTCACAGTTTGTGCCTGAAAGCGACAATATACACTTCCAACAGCAAAATATATACTCAGATTGCCAATCCAGGTTGAAACCAATGCTGGATGACGAAGAGAATCCTACAGTACTTCCACTCATATTCCCATTAGCTAGTAACAATAGTAAAGATAATGAAAGTTTCAAAAGTGCCGAAGATGCTGGCCGATGATGAATCTGATGCAGAAATTAATGAAAAGATGTCACATCTACTTTATATATACAGTGTCATGTCACATCTACTTTATATATATAGTGTCATGTAGGTTTTGATTGTCATATTAACTGTATTGTATTCTGTAGGATCTATCCTGCGAGTGTGTGAAATAAGTGTATGAATGTTAAAATAACTTTTATTGAGTGTGTCAAACTTTTGCCTGATCACTTGTGCCTGGTTTACTACTGACTCATCTTGTGTGAGCTCAACTGAGTATGAGGCTGGTGTAAGTGTTTGCTTGCATGTATTTGTGGCAGTGATTGCTGATTAATTGAGAGACTATGATATGTTTGGATCACAAAACCATGAATAAAATGGTTTCCAAACCAGAAGTGATCGGACCTTCTCTCTGTGCCTGTGGAGCGATGCTATTACTGTCTACTTCATCTTGAATTTTCTCTGTCTGTGACTGAAATCTACCTCTATTGACTTCATCTTGTGAAAACCGAAAACATCTCTCATGAAAAATCACTTTGTCTTCTACTGTCTTCTAATTTATTCCTGTGTTACCAGCAGTGAACAAATTTGTTGAATTCACTGATATTTGAAAGATAATTAGTTTTTGATAGAGCATGTGCTAAATTTGTGCCTAGCTGATGTGTAGTTTCCTCTAGATGACTGTCTGATTGTGATGCCAAGAAAAATGTATAGACAGGGTAGAACCACTTGAGCAATTTCCACGTTTAACAGAGGTTCTCTGATGGAGTGTTCCGTATTTGAGTGTCATATAGTGTCTTCTACTGATCTGTTCCTAATCAGAGAATAGAAAACGTTTAATTGTCGTTCAGTTATTTCATAAAATTAGAAGATAACACCTGGAAACCAGATTTTCAACCTTAAAAAATGTACAATTGCACCCGCGCTCAGGATATCTGCTTGTAATTGACACAAACATGCAATAATGAGAAAACAACTTCCACAGACTAAGACTTACTTGAATCATGAACACTAATTGATGTGAAAAAAACTTTACATGGTTAAATTAACTGTTTATGTCAAATATACATGCATTAATTTTTTTTAAAAATTAAAAAATTTTTGTTTAAATTTTAAAAAATATGGCATAGCCGAGCTTCGAACCCTCGATTAAAGGTTCAAAAGTAATATCAATCTGGCCACTTGTCCATTCAGTCATGGACGACTATGACCTTTCTATAAAAATTAACATTATACAATAAAATCTGCTTAAAGTCAACCTCTCGGGACTGACAAAAAGTGTTGACTTTAAGTACCGTTGACATAATCTGTTTTCTGGGGACACAAAATGGTAGGCACATGGGGTCAAAACATATGTTGTGTATTTATCGGGTTAGGTCTATGCCCCTTATCCCTACAAAAACTCGAGTAGAACTTCCCTCTCTAACCCTAAGCTAGCAGCAGTAGTTGAGTCAACACCTTTAAGAAGTTTCAACTTTGTAATATCCAGATTGAGAATGTACTTTTTCTCAGACATTCTGATCATGGAGTTGAGGATAAAAGTTATTAGCAGTAATAGGTTGACTAGTCACGGCGAGGGCAGAATGCAGGAATGAACATGATCTAAAGGTGTGATTGAAATCGGATGCAATGTCTTTGAATGTGTGTGGGGTGAACACAATGGGCAAAGAAAGCCAAGTGTGGGTAGGTGTTTGTGTATTTTTCGCACAACATGAGGCAAGCGAAGAGCGCCAAGCGTGGAACTGTGTGCCACTCGGAGTAGTGTATCAAAGTGGTCAATGGTCAGTTGTGCTGGCCGGGTGTGGATCCGCAGGCTGGCCAGCGCACGCGAGAAGGAACTGCTGTGTGGGTGTGTGTTTGTGCATTCCCGCCAAGGTGAGACAGGTGAAGAGGGTCTAGCATCTTCACGATAGGCCCACAGGCTACAATGTGTTGTAACAAGGCGTCTCTCTCTTTCCCTGTCTGACTTTTTTTTTCCTCTGTCTTCACAATTTACGGCTGTCAGTCGGCCAGCGTGGGTCATTTGGAATTGACTTTAAGTGGGATCACCTGAAGGTGTTGACATTACAGTGGTCTCTGTCTAAGAACCCCTCGCCTCAGAGCCCCATCCGCCTAAGAACCCGCATCTGCTGCAAAACGGAATTTTTTCTCTATAATTTACCCCTCTAAGAACCTGCTCCCAAACACAAAATCCACCTAAGAGCCCGGTGTCGGGCCAAGACACCCGAGTACTTATGGTGTAATTTCATATCATATTGAGAGAAATGCACAGTGCTAGCCCTAGATGTGCAGTAACTTGGGGATAGGGGTCGAGAGAAGAGGTAGACAAAGAAATGGAATTGATGGTTGATGTATGACTGCATAAACAGGCCACATTCTAGACTAACCCGTGAGCATTTCTTTGTTTGACAATACATGGGACAGCATTGTGATTGACTATGTGCACAAGGAGTAAGTTTAGCCTCCTTGACTGGTCAGTTGTTTTGCTACTTCACTCGGTCTGTAAACACTTGAGTCATCATGCGATTATCTGTAGGGCAGCATTGCAGTATCATGTTTTCAACAATTATACCGTTGTGTGACTCACTCGACGTTTAAATGCTGGGCAATATTGATGTAATTATATAATTACAAAAGTGATAGATCTAATTATAACACACACACAGGAAAGAAAGCTGTACTTATTCGCATAGATAAATTTTTAACTAACGGTAATGATCAACTAATCATGGTAGTGAAGACAGTCTGTGGTCAGATGGGTTGCGTAACTTTTCAATCTGCCTAAGAATCTGTCCATCTAAGAGCCTGCTTTTTTTGTCTCTCGGCGACTGGGTTCTTAGGCAGACAGCACTGTATCTGTGACAAGACTACTGAAATATAAAGGGAAAAAAACAGGACTGCCAGAACAGGTTAACTTTAACCCGGAACTGACTTTAAGCGAGTTGACTTCTCGCGGATTCCACTGTATTACTACAGTCCAAAATGACACTGATCGTCCATTTTCTCCTATCCTTTATTTCTCATACCAATGACTTAAGTCCGGCTAGCGACGTCATTCAGTTTTTCATCCTTTGTATAATTTATTTAATCTATACTAAAGGTGGCTGCTCTTGTTCGTATGTTTTGTTTTGTCCTCAAGAACCCAAAAGATAACACTATATAACATAAGATGGCCAAATGAAAGAAACAAAAACACAAGGTGACCTACCAAAAAAAAAAAAAAAAAAAGAGCTCACAGAAACATCATTTAAAGATTGCTAAACACTAAAACTGAACAACAGACATCTTCACCTACCCATCTCAAAGCTTGGAGAATTAAAGCCTTTTTCCTATCCAATGCTTCTGTAATTTGACTTTTAACCTGGCCATAGTCCAAGGGTGGATAGATTTCCTCAGGTTCAGACGTAGGTAATCTGTCAATCGTGAAAAATTCATGTACTATCCAGTCATCTCTAATCACATCAAATGAAATGTCTTTGAATGCTATAGATCTAAATACACAGGCTGCTTTTCTCACAAGAAAAAACAGTACTATGACTGCTATACTCTAAATTCAATCCACTGACAATGGTAGCCAGGGAATTAATATCTGTAGGCATTAAATTACCTCCACATGGATGCTGCGAAATGTTGATTAAGTGTAGATACAAAAATAAAGCAGGCAAAAAGTCAACATGATTTTCAACGGCTTTTCGCCAAGAGCTTTTTTTTTTTTTAATGAATCAAGCAAGATAGGTTCTAAAACAAGTATACTTATTGAGCAATCTACAATGTCATACTGTGGAAAGAAATGATTATTGGATATGTTACGACAAACATTTTCTGAATGGCAAAATTTATATTGCCACTGTATGTGTCCTGCAGTGACCTCACTAACACATTCGACCTTGTCAGCAGAAACAGGCTTTTCAAGATTCTCCCAAGACTGACTGCCCACCAAAACTGCAGAGCATCACTGAATCCTTCCACACCATGACAGAGCTTGACAGGAAGGATGGGAAGATGGCTTTTACTTTCGCCCACTTCACAAATCTCACGTAGGCAAAGCCAAACTGATCACCAAAATAAAAATAGCAGAATATAACACCTGTGTCATCAGGACACTGCTGTACAACAACAAGTCATGGACCATGTACAGCAAGCAAGGGTGACGTCTTTACGCCTTCCATCTCGGATGTCTCAGATACTGGGCATATTCTGGCAGGACAAAGTTACCAAGGCAGAGGTCATCTCACACTGGCCTCCCCAATTTTGATAGCCCAGACTTCACTGCAGGCAGGATGATAGAATCCCCAAAGACATGTTGTTGTCTGAGAAGCGAAGCACTGGCTACTCCCAGCTGTGCTATAAAGATGTGGTCAAGAGAGATATGAAGATTCTTGACATTAGCACTGTGTCCTAGGAGGATTGGCAGGTGACCACTGCACACAGAAAGGAGTGCAGCTACTTCAACAAACAAATGACCACTTACAGATGAGACCCTTGTGACAGAGACTGTCACTCTTACTTCGGTTTCTGCAACCACAGACGACACCACTTTAGCCGAGTGGACAGTCTGATAGGATAGCCATAGTCAGCATTGATTGACAGAGGCCTAGTTGCACATGTAATAATAACTGAAATTAACAATCACATCAAATTGAATTTGGTGAATCTAACATGCAGTTAGTAAATATCCTTTGTGATGCCCTTTGTGTATGTCTTACATTGATTGTACATTTCATAACCCGGCATCTGATCAATGCCAATCTGTCTCTCTTCTTACATTCTCCTTTGCAATGATATCTCCTTTGCCTAATGTAAGTGATCCCACATTGTTTATATACATGTCTGTCTGTCTGTCAGTAGATAGGTAGGGTAGGTAGGTAGATAGCAGATAGGTAGGCAGGTAGGTATCTTTGTATT
>JBCEWB010074937.1:0-13083 GCA_039654565.1 Peronia peronii | reverse complement strand
AAAAAGGGGGGGGGGGGGGGGGGGGGGGAAGGGGCTTTCAAGGCTAAAACAAGCCAATGCACTCACCTTGAAATACAGAATAGATTCCTACATGAGGACTTACGCAAAATGTTGCCCATATTGTAGATTTGTCTCCGTCCATTTTTAATCAATTTCTCTCTAAAGGCATGGAAAGTAATTGATAATGTAACGTTTCTAATTACGTTTTTTAGGGCGAGAATGCAGATTTCATCCATTAGAGGCAGACCGTATATTTAAAGAATTTTGCTCAGAATTTAATAAACAAAATGGTTGAATTTGCATCGGGCCTCATATGAACGGGGTTAAAATAACAAAACTTTACAAAATCTTTATGAAACGGCGACTTGGCATTTCACAGAAGAAAAAGATTATATAGGAATACACGTCATGTCTGCCTATTTTGCTGTCTTCCCTGTAAGAAAAATCGGTAGCCGGTGTAATTGTTTTGCTCACAGTCTGTCTCACTGTCTGTCTCATTGTCTGTCTGTTTTGACTTTGTCAATGTATTTAACTGTCTGTCAGACAGTTCTTCCATTTGTTGGTCTATATGCTTGTCTGTCAGTCATTCTGTCTGTCTGTCTATCTATCTGTCTGTCAATCTATTTGTCTGTCTATGTGTCCATCCATCTATTTGTTTGACTGTCAGAGAGTCTGTCTGTCTGTCTGTCGGTCCCTTTGTCAGTGTCTTTCTGTCTGCCCGTCTGTCTTTCTTTCTACTGGTCTGTACTTTTTTATGTCTAGTCTGTCAGTCAATTCAACTCTCTGTATGTTTTTCTGTCTGTCCGACTGTCAACCCTGTCTATGTCTCTCTATGTATCTTTTTTTTCTTCGCTCTCTCTCTGCCCCCCATATACACTTCTCTTTCGTCCTTCTTCTTTCTATCTCTTTCTCTCTTTTTGCCTTCCTGCACATCTTCGTTTAACCCTGAAAGTGTCAAGAAGCCTATCTTCTAAAAAACACAGCCATTTTTGCGTTGAAATGTTCCTTCCAAACACCATACATTGTAGCAATATACTTACTGTCATCATAGATGATTATATCGATTTCATTGCCTCTGTGATTTCTCCCCTCGCGTGAACATTTTCATTGTTTTTTTTTCTTTTAAACACAGCGTGTTGACACGTGAAAGTTTATGATTGTCTAAAAGATCGGCGAAAATAATATTGCGTCATCCAGTTCTCACTCACCATCCTATATAGCAGGGCTGTAAAGTGGAGCAGAAAGTGAGTCAGCTTTGTAGCACTCTGCGCCGAAAATGCAAGAACCATCATGAACAGAAAATATTACTGTGTACAACACAAATGGACACCCAACGACCGTATTCGCCTTATTAGACCTATAGATCTAAAACGTCATTTCCTGAATAGAAATGAAACGACAGGCAGGGAGAACTAGAAAAGAGGTAAAAGCATCTCGTTCCGGAATTGGATAGAAAATTGGGAATCGACATTTTTCTTTTTTTTCCTTTCCAATTTCGGAACATTGTAAACAGAACCCGATTTTCACGATTTTCGTTCGCAATTCGGAATTGCAAAATTACAGTAATTCTTCGTCTCTGTACCTCAGCCTGTAGGGTCAGCAGATAATAGGCCTCAACCTGTTGTATAAAGGTGAGCATTGTCTGTGTATGTCATCTCGAGAGTGACCAGCTGTAATCTCTTTTCTTTTCCACAACCGTGGACAAAGCTCAGTTTTCAGGTGTCTTTAGGTTGGTAGCCTGTTTGTTATACTTGAGCCAGGTAGAACTGAACTGCCGTTTATGGACAAGCCTACAGTGTATTTACCCATACCAACTGTTTATATAGAACGCAATAAAAATCTCATGTTACTAATCCCTAGCAGTTATGATGCCGCCTAGTCAATTGGTGGACATAACATGACCTAGCAACATATTAAGACATTTGCTTGTACTGGCCGAAGCGAATGGTCAGTGACCGGCCACTTAATATCTTGGTGTGCCTGGCCATCGAAAGATCCTCACCATTATTGCACGATGCTGGGTAGCTGGACAGTGTTTAGCTGTGGTTTTCTACCTCGATCTTTCCGAAGACCTTAGAAAATCTATACTTCCAGATCAGTAGTAAGTGGAATCCGTAATTTAACTCAAGTGTAATCTGTAATATAGACTGATACTTAAGCTGTATATAGACTCATTAAAATTAGAAATAAAGTGAAAAAGAACAAAATAGCTCCAAGATGTGACATTAAATTAGGCATTGTGTCACACAATATAGATGTTTCTAGAACAGTGGGATCGATTTCACATATGTTGTGGTATTCCACGTCACATTGCTGCTCTCTCGTATTACTTACAACATTCATCAATCTCAGAAGACCACAGTGTGGCGCTCGTTAGGGTATTTAGCCTTGGTAAGACCATAGTGTGGCGCTCTGTAAGTTTTGGCCTTGGTAAGACCATAGTATGGCGCTCTGTAAGGTATTTGGCCTTGGTAAGACCACAGTGTGGCGCAACTTGGCCTTGGTAAGACCGCAGTGTGGCGCTTTGTAATGTATTTGGCCTTGGTAAAACCACAGTGTGGCGCAACCTGGCCTTGTTAAGACCATGGTGTGGCGCTCTGTAATGTATTTAGCTTTGGTAAGACCACAGTGTGGCACTTTGTTAGGTATTTGGCCTTGGTAAGACAATAGAGTGGCAATCTGTAAGGTATTTGGCTTTGGTAAGACCATAGCGTGGCGCTCTATAGGGTATTTGGCTTTGGTAAGACAATAGCGTGGCGCTCTATAGGGTATTTGGCTTTGGTAAGACAATAGCGTGGCGCTCTATAGGGTATCTGGCTTTGGTAAGATAATAGCGTGGCGCTCTATAGGGTATTTGGCCTTGGGTCTGTCTTTGTCTCTGTACCTCAGCCTAGGATAAGCGACTCCTCAGACCTGGAAAGAGCTTGCTGCTCAGTTCGCCTCGAGTCCAGGCTCCCTTATGGATTCTGAAATCTACTAGGAGTGACGAGCAGTCAGAGGGTGAACCACATGACAATGTGCTCGTATCAACATGGTGGAAATGTTGATACCATTACTTTTGAGGAGTGGAAACGCATATTATGTAACTAAGTCAATGTTTTGTGATTTTTTTCTTTATGTCATGTTCCTACATATTATATAGGGCTAGCAATAAGCCTCCCATTTCTCCATTTTCATGAAAACAACCAAACAAAGAAACAAAAACACACACAGACACACAAAAACACACACAACAAAACAAACAAACAAACAGAAAAAATACCTACACACACACACAAACACCACCACCACCAAGAACTAAATTTTAGTCTATTAATTAGGCAGCAAAACATGGGATGCAATCAAAAGATCCGGTTTTCTCAAAACTTCAGTCCCATCACTAAGTGCTTTTTTTTTGCCTTACCACTTCTGAACTGCAAGTTTCACAGGCACTTTGACATTCCACACTATATGACTACAGAATCGTGTTATTAGTTAACGCACAGTGAAATCTTGGATGCTAACAAGAACGAAATCTACGATATCATCAACCTATCATCATTAAAAGCAGCAACAACAACAACAACAAAAATACAAACAAACAAACAACAAACGAACAAGCTAAATAAGAGAACATACAGACAGAAAACACATATTATTATACAAAGTGCATGAAGAGAATAGGGAAAATAATTCTGACTTGATTGTATTTTTACGTGTGTTGAGTGCTGTCCATTTCATCCAATCAGTGATTTGATGCCTGATTAATTGCACTAGCTATCAAAGTGATTAAAATGTCACACGCATGCACATCATCACCACTGCTCTGCCAACAATGAAATCAACAAGATCAATACCCTGAATGCAGTGAACTTCATACAGTGATAGGATAATCATTCATAATTTAGTAAGACAGATAAATCACCGAGTTTTAATTGTGTACACTCGATATTCCAAAATCAAAGCTGTAGTAAGGACATACACACATGTTATACTGCAGTCAAGAGCTTACAGAACTTTTGCTTTGATTCTTGACTATTCGTACTGAATCGTTGGCAGTCTGTGTTTCAAACTGTATTTTAATTTACGACTCAGCGATAACTACTAAACAGAGCAAATAGGCGCCACAACAGCAACAACAACAACATGCAAAAACAACAGCAAAACGAATCAGAGATAAGGCTTCAACTCATCACAACACGATATTGCGATCAAACTGTTTTACAAGTGCCACTTTTGACCCTATACGTGCTATGTCTCTGATACAGATATCACAATGTTCCCATCTCTTTATCAAAATGATCCTCTGTTTGCTGCTGCGCACGAAATAGCAGAGCTGCCATTGGGACTTATCTTTCCTGCTGAACAGAGCATACAGTAATCAGATTCCACATATTTATTTAGAACTTTCAAATTTCACTTGCCACGGGCCTGGCAGTCGTACGGTTAAGCCAATGAATCCTACTCAATTGCTTTCAGCGATCGTAGCTGTCGATATTGGAGCTTGCCACGATAATCCGGGTCTCCTGATTTTACATTTTTCCATAGCCGAGAGCTACAAAGGCCAGGATAATCTCTTGTACGCCTTAGAGAAATAGGAGGAAGTTGGGGTATAGGGTAGGAGGGGCGGGGTGGAGGTGGAGGTGGAGGGCGCACACAGGTTTGAATATCACAGACTTAATCTGATTAGTGGACATTCCAGTCCTAGGTGTGCTCTTTGTCCGGCCACTGGCCCGGGTATCAGCTGACCACCAGGGTCCAGTCTAGTTTGTGGGATCACTGCCAACTGTCTGTATATTTTGACTTCAGTAATGTCCGTGCTTTTTCTGAACTCCCCAGACAGACAGTCGATTTCAAAGTTATTTGTGTTCTCATCCGGTGAGTGAGTCATGCGCGTTTATTATTCTCTTGCACAGGTTTACTTCTTTATTTAGAGAATAAACAAGCAGATTTAATGTATGTAATAACTGTGAGCTGAAAGTGTCTTTTTTTTTAAGAAGAAGAAACAGTGTTAGAAATAAAAACGTGCCTTCTATAGTCTCGCTAATTAATCCCAGACACAGGTTGCCAAAGTCTGTACTTCTACTTTGGCTCTGTTGGTATACATAGACCGTTATAGTAGTCTGTTTTCAGTCAAGATAACGACCCCCAGGAAGTTGCAAAGCTTACAAAGAACATATATGTATTCAGTCCTATTAGTGCCGTAGTGGCAAGTAGTTGGGTTATAGCTGTCTTCTACAGCAGCTAATGCTGTTTGATGAGCATAGACTATATCAGTATCTGCAGGTAAAGGGCAGTGTAAATGCGCTGGTCTGATTGTTCTGGTCTTGTGTTGGGCGTTGCCTCCTCTGCCCATTTGTAGCTCTCAGGTTGTTCTCGAAATGTGGCACATGGATGAAGACATAGCTACTTCAGGCTCAATCTTGACCCTTTTTAGATTAGACTTGGAAACATTCAAGAGTGTGGTCCTCCTTATGGACGTAGAGTATTCTTGACTTCTCCATGGAACATTGTCTTTAGTCTTTGGGATGTGGGTGTCCTCTTCAGTCTCACGTGGCCAAGCCAATGAAGTGATCTAGGTAATATACATAGGACGGAAAGGAGTTTAATATATAGTACGAACGCAATCTAGAAAATACATGGATTTTAACTTTTTGTAATCCTTCAGTTCTGGGTGCTCAGTTTCTGCATTATACATCGGTTTTCTCGCCATCAGGCCACTTCAGAAGGAGAACACTCGATGTAAGTGTGTTCACTTAATGTTTTCTTTGCTATCGAGTCTAGAGGTGATTGCTTATAAAATACCATCACTTTATAAAATACGGACTAGACCTCTTGTAATTTTAGAATCTCTCCTACCTCAGTAGCTGTCGCGGTGTATTTGTTTTTTTCTATCGCAAATTTAGAATAAACTAATTATATACACAGAACACACGATCAACTGATTCATTCTGGTAAGATAAGTGTTGACTTGTATTGATTTATCTTAATTCTGTTACATCTCAGCGTGTTGCTCATAATCTCGGGAAAGACATTTGTTTATTTATTTGTTCTCACTGTCTGATCTCAGCATTCTTTCGCTGTGTCAGTGCCCGAGCTAACTGCTTGAACAAACACGGACATTTTTTTTGTTTGATTTAACTGTTGTCTTAGTTTGCGTATGTACACATATGGAAGTTGATTTGAGTTGACAGGCCCAATAATTTTATCATTTCATTCTTCATTCAAATAGATCCAGTTGAATTAAATATCCTGTGTCTTCCTACTTCGCTTCCGCACGTAGAGTTCCTAGAAATGCCAATATTTTGATTTTCTTCTCTCTACAAATAGCTGATTTCAAAATTGTCTGTATTCTTATTTGGTGTGTGCACATGGAGTTGATTTGCATGAGGAACACATTCTCACGTCGCTTGTAAACAGAGAGATGCTCTGGACTTTTACATAACTGTGTTATCCTCTCCTTTTTCGAACAAGCAGAGTTGATCAAGAGCATTTGTTTTCCTACGTTCAACAAACTATTGCCACATAATTGTGAATTTTATATAATGTGTTTGAGAGTTCTTGTCACTGGATATTAGGAGTAGAGGAACGACATAAAGCATGTCAAGATTTAACATTAAGGTAAGTGTGAATTCTCATGGCCATTTGCAACGAACAACAACGTTTGTTTGAAATGCTGACTAGTATGGTAATGTTTTGTGACAAACTGAGCGATACAAACACCTGTTTACAAAAGATTCCATGAAAACAAACAAACAAACAAACACCATGAAACTTAAGCTGAATGTATTTCAGTTTCCACGACTATGAGTTCCCGCAGCACAATTAATTCGTATTGATTTATGTAAGGTATAGAGGTTAGGGTCTGAGTTAGGCTGTCTTCACATCTAAGACCACAAAAAACTATCAAAAGAAGCCCTATTTGCAATCTTGGCTAGATTTTATTGCATAATATGGAAATCTTTCCCTTGCACATTATGTGTTGTGTACACCACTAACGTTTTCATTCGTAAACTTTGCAGGAGAGAATGGAATTGGAGGAATAAAATGTTTGTGTTTGAAAATGTTAGTTTATCTGTTAATGTCAGTTTGATCTGTTTATTTAGAACGGCAACGCTGTCTCACTTTTCCGATAGATGCTATTTTTCTAGTTGTCTAGAGATTTAGAACAGCGACGTCTGTCTCACTTTTCCGACATGGTGCTATTTTTCTGGTAATCTTGAATGTAAAAAGTAAAATCATTCAAATGGTATTGTCGGTTATTTGAGACACATAACGGACTTAAAAAGGAAAACTTTCCACAGGCAGTACAATCCAGGGAAGATTTATTTAACATAGCTGTTTGTTTGCTTATTTATATTTCTTTATTTGTTTCATTTATTCAGCTCAATAATTTTATTTATTTGTGTAACCTTTCATGTTTTTAATTTTTTTGTTCACATATTTACATATTTATTATTTTAATTAATTAATTTATTTATGTGCTTATTTAATAGTGTTGTCTTTATAATTGTTGTTGTCATCATTATGATTATTACCATAATTTATCATTGTAGTGATAAACGTAATGATAGTAATTGAAATAATAATGAAAGCATAAGTATAGTGATAGTAATTGTAATAGAACTTGAGGTAATTGTAATAGTTCTACTGACGGTAGTGGTATGTTCATCTATGACATCGGATACTTAAACATTCACAAATACTCTCTCTCTCTCTCACACACACACACACACACACAGACACACAGACACAGACACACACACAGACACACAGACACACACACACACACACACACACACACCATAATGATGTAGAAGTTTGTGATGATTCCTCTCTCTCCTAAATAACCTACTGCCTCTTTTGATGAGCTTGAAGTAATCCAAAAATTGTTTTTGGCTTCTACTTGGCTAAACGTGAAACGGAAAATAGCTAATCGTAATCCCAAAAGCCTCCCTATTCCCAACACTAATCTAACAAGTTAATCAGCTGCGTTGCAACACTAACGAAATGAGCCATTTTTTTCAGCCAGCTAGGTTACTTCCCTTTGCCAAGTACAAGAGGTGTTGGACAAGCATGGCAAAGAAGGAAAAAATCACCTTTTCTTTTGTTGTTTGAAACATGTGGTCCAAAAAATTATGAAAAAACTATCACAACAGAAAAAAATTATTTTCATCATATGGTGAATTTTTCAGAATGTTCTGTTACTTGCATTTCACATAACAAGCGAAAATGTGATTTTTCCTTCTTTACAATGCTTGTGTTATACAGCTTGTACCTGGCAAAAAGAAGTAATTTCGCTGACGGTCAAAATGGCTCACTAAACATTTACTGTACGATATGTGGAAATATTCGCAATGGTATGACTAAGGGCTACTTCATTTCATTCAAGGCAGGAAGTCCAAGACATCGGCGGGCCGTGTTTGTCCTTAATTCCTCGAGTCCTGAAATGCGATAGCCGTTTCTCAAGGGGCAGGCCGTTTAATGAGCTTTCATTACTGGCTGGACTACACACTTGCCCTTCCTCATTTGTCCTGACCACAGGTCAGTGAGACTGACCAGATGAACAATCTAGTTCCGCCCTCTCCTTTTTAGCAACAGTAGGATATGATAAAATTGAACAAAAAACGAAACAAAACAAAACAAAAACAACAAGAATGATGAATTTACTTGCCTTGAAAACGAAATTTCTTTCACAGTAATAAACTGATCTATCAATTCTGTGGTCTCGATCAGTAGCTGTAGGATATGGGGAAATAAGATACAGCAGGCTAGATAAGATAAATTGTATTTGTCTTCAAAAGGAAATTCTCTTCACAATCACGTAAAATATATAGAAAACATGCGACATAAAAAATATTCACATATAATTATTAACTCCGTAAATAATAATGATATAGACTGAATTGTCACGAACAGCAGTCAAACAATCCAGACTATTCTGTTCTTTAGAGTCTTCCCGGTGGAAGAAATATTTCTGTAAAATTCTCGATTAGCAAACGCCAGTTTGTTTCGAAATATTTCAGTTGTTCAAAAAGGGGTTGCGTGGTGCCATCTTGAATTATATTAAAGCCCCCTGGAAAAAGGGATCAACGTAAGCTAGGCTAGCATAAGACAAACTAAGATAAGATTTTCTTAGACAACACAGCTGAGCCAAGATCGTCAAGAGGGCTTGTCTTGATGATGTTTGTTCTGATTTTGACGAAATAATATTAATAAATTTATTTAATTCCAAACTTCATAAAGGCAGTGTGAGATAGCGCAGAAAGTAAGAGTTGGACAGAGGGCGGATCATCGTAATCCCAGCCCGTTATAAGATTAACTCTTGCAAAAGAAACCTATAGGAATTGAAGTACACCTGAGATTAATATCTAGTATTGCAATGGAAATCTTCGCTTTACTCACTCTAGACAAGAAGTGTCGTTGATGAAATAATGACCTAGTACTGAGTAATACATATAGTCGAGCACGGAAAAATCTCGAACTTCTCGGGGATTGAAAAGTGTGTCCGAGATTTCCGTAATTCGAGATTTCTGTGACGGCATTTTTTTCTTCCATAGGAATAGAAGCACTGCTAAGGGAACATAGCCATAATGACACTAATGTTGTCCGATCTTAACAGTATTCTAGGAATTAGCGCTCCTCAGTTCTTCTACATGACATCATCCATTGTCTTTCAGACAGCGCGTTACCACTCCGCCACATCGCTCGGCGTGCATCGCGTCATGCAGGCTATGGTTATTCCTTGCAGTACAGATGAGGTGTGTGGCCTAGTCCACCATCCCGCGCAATCACCCCACCACCCCCTTTAGGCCTACACTCTACCCTGCCTACTCTTAGCTCCCTCTCACGCCGTTCCCTTATCAACAACAACAAAAAGTGTTCGGTTCGTTAATCTAAAAGTCCATAGCATGTCACTTGATTTATTTCTGTCTTGCAACGTGTACCGGATTATGCCAATGTACTGACGTCTGTGATTTGCTTATCGCGTCTGTGACGGCTTGGCATGGTCACCACGTTCATTTCATTTGCCCATCAAGTGCGTCTGGATAAGCCAACTGTGAAACACCCAGTGTGATACGATGGACTACTTTTCAATAGCCATTTGTCTAGGCGTACATAGTACTTATGTACGCCTAGCCGTCTATGCATTGAGGGAACATGTGGCTGGCTGATAAATTTCCGTGCAGGCAACTCATAAAACATGTCTATTGTCAAGATTTCCTACTGGGCGTAATAATAATAATAATGATAAAAAGTACACACTCTGTCTAGCAAAAGATATTGAACTGAAAACATGCGATTTTATTAGGAAAAAGACACAACAAGAAATACAGTCCGCCCAAGATTGTACAAGGCCTTCATTGTCATATTATAGGCTAAGAAGTAAATGAAAATGACAGTGTTTTCTCCGAATCAAAATAAATAAAAATATTTATTTAAAAAACAGAGCAAAATCCTAACCAAAACCACCCTAACAATAAATAAAAAATGAACAGAGAAATAAGTGAATAACTGAATAGGGGAATAAAGAAATGAATGAATGAATGAATAAATGAATGAATTAATAAATAAATACATAAATATATATGAATTTAAAAAAGGGAAATAGAAAGGGAAATACAAATAAAACAACTGAAAAATGAACTGACCATTGAACTTGGATTGGACTTGAATTACAACAGAAATGTTTCCTGAGGCGAGAATTTGTAGCAGTAAAGTGCAAGAGATTGTAATATTCTCGCTATTGCTTCGTTTGAGCTTGGCTTTCCCCAGAAGAGCTTCCGCCGCGACAATGCTAGTCTGGGCAGTGTGAATATAGCTGCAGGGTAGAACTTTCTGGTTATGTTCACTGGGATAATCTGCACAAAATTACGCACTATAATTTATTTGCTATCCCGGAGCAGTGACATTGGTAATACAACTTGTCATCGAAAGGCCGTACACTTATTTATCTTTTGTTCCGAAAACACATTTTTTATAGACTACTTATTACGGAGAAGGTGCTCTGAATCACGTAGAAGAATCATTTGTTAAAGTTGATGATTAAATGTGGTACTGGACCTCGAAAATGTATGTTTATGAGTCAACTCATTGTGCAATTTCGTATCCGTTCACTGCCTGAGAAATTTTGCAGATATTTACACGATAAAAAGAAATAAAGAGACGAATACATACAAATGGCGCCGTTAAATCCCAACACAGATTTAAAAGACACCAACAAATAAACAGTCATATAAATAGGTAAATTATTTTCCTACCGATCCCAGGTTTATCAGCGAGAGTGGCTATTTGCTTACTTATTTATGTACTTTTATATTCGAAGGCGGCTGTAAGGTAAGCCAGGAGTAGAAATTTTATTTTATTTTATTTGGTTGACTAATCGATGGCGAAATTAATGCAATCACCACTACCTTCAACCTTCTCTCCATTCTTCTCCAAAGACATCTATAACTATCCACCGTTCGCCTCTCTAGAGTGGAAAAAAAAGAACGGGCTGGTATTAACTAATCAATGTTCCAAAATGTTCATAGTAATATTGTCTCTGGTCATCCAGAAAGCGTTAAGAATATCCGACATTAATCTGAAAGTACTATATAAATGGATTCTTTGCCCTCACCTGCAGGCGGTGGAAGCCCACCGTCGGTGGGATGTCTCCCATGGAATGCTGTCCTCGACGTTCCAGGGGTGACATTTCTTCTCTCTCTCTCCTTGCTCCTGTCTTCTGTCCGCTCTCTTTCCTCTCTTCTTCTTGAAATGTAAACGTATCTTACCGTGTTTGGCACTATAAAGCCGTGATCGTGCGGATGTGCCGTTAAACCCCAACACAAACAAACAAACAAACAAACAAACAAACAAAAAAGCAGAGTCTCTGTTTTAGGGATGTAATTTATGTCTCATCGTAAGGACAAGAATAATCTGGCAAGGAACGAAATTCTGACTCGCTCATCAGGGATGGGGCCTTTAGATCGATCACCGTCCGCTGCACTTATCGTCTCTGTCAGCGCCGATTGAATTTTGGACCAACAGACGACTCGTTCTCGACCTTTAGCTAGGATGACTTCCTGTCAGAGGTCACGCAAGGTCACTTCCGGAATGTTGGGTGGCTCTGATTGGTCAGTGAGGATGTTGAAAGAATTATGGGAATGATATTGTCGCTGCGGTCGCCATGATAATATAATCATGGAGTGGGGATCCACAGAAGTGGAATAAGAAAAGCAGACAGACCCAAATTGATTGTACTTCACAGATGCCGTTTTGAGTGTTTCGCGATATTGTGCTCTTTTTTAATTTAAAAAAAAAAGCCTAGAATTGGATGCGGTAATAGATCTAATTAATTAAATTAATTAAACTGATCTGTGTGTTGTCAAATACGGGCTGACCCAATCATAAGTTAGACAATGAAATAACGTTTCACAGCAAACATTTTCAGAACATTAACTTCATGTAAGCCAAGCTTTTTTTACCTGTTGAACCTCGATTAGTGCAAACGGTTGTTTTGCTTAGTGCTCTAAAACGAGTAATGTTGTTCTCTTTCAGCATCGGATATCCAAGTATTGTCCGTGGATGTAATTATATACATGTATTACCAATGGTATTTCAAAATTTACTCTGAATAATCTCCCAATAGCTTTTGCAGGACTCCCTCTCTCCATCTCTTTCGTCCTCTTTCTTTCGTTTTCATTCCATCTAGCATACACAAAATCTCGAGTGAATTCTTCCTTACCACTCTCCTACCCCCTTCCTCCCTCCCCTCCATGGCCTTACCATTTCTTTTTGATTACAGTTTCTGACTTTTAATCAGGCTTTCAACTTTGGTGAATTCGTATAAAAACGGCAGCAGTTGATAAAACGAGGAAGAAAAAAAAAATGATTGTCTGTGGAAAACAGAAGAAATAATGAACAATTATTTCTTGATACATTTATTCAACGAAAATGCCTCCCCACTACAGGAATGTATTCAGACGCTAAAAGAACAAAATAGACAGACAGACAGACAGACAGACAGACACAGACAGACAGACAGACACAGACAGACAGACAGACAGACAGACAGATAGATAGATAGATAGATAGATAGATAGATAGATAGATAGATAGATA
>JBCEWB010074926.1:0-13083 GCA_039654565.1 Peronia peronii | reverse complement strand
TGTTTTTGGCTACTAGAAGTTTATTATTTTACAACAAATAGTATAGGGTGTCCGTGACGTTGCACTACCCCTTTAATCGTGTCCTTGAGGCGAAGCTTTGGCCATTCTCAAGAGCGTTTGCTATTTGCTACCTCACCATAGAGCAGTTTCTTCGGGAGATGCGTGTCTTGCATACGGACGATGTGTCCGGCCCATCTGAATGGGTTTTCTAAGCAGGGAGTGAATGCTATTCATTCCCACCTGATCCAGGACATCTGTGATAAACAATATTTACTAGATAATTGATACTATAAGGACATTTACAAGGGCGAGGCTTCGGTCAGATGAAACCCGAGACAAATGGAGGGTTTCTATATTCAAGGGGGGCATGTAGAAATATATAAAAAGGAAAGATAGTTTTCTGCTTCATTTTCTTTTCATTCTGAGTAAATGTTCATTTCCTCATTTTTATTTTTTTTTTAAACATATTGTTCCTTGAATTTTCAGTTTCTGTGCTTTACTCTTTTACTGTATCAATGCTGAAGCAGCTTGTGATCTTTGGCAGATACAAAATGTCTAAAGAACATAACAATTAATTCTTCGCTTTATATATTTATATAGCATATATTTATATATATACTATTTCAATTTTTATTTCAACAGGTCCATCTCTGAGTGGAAAACTGTGTTGAAACAATATCCATCTACTAAGACTTTTTTAAATGCCAAATCTTGGTTAAACCAGTCAGTGTATGTAAGTTATAGGATTGTTGTATTACATGTTTATTGTATTTTATGTTAGGCGTGGGCATCGTCTTGACTCTATGTAAATTAGAAGGTTCTATTTCTTTCCTTCTTTTCTTTCTTTCTTTCTCTCTTTTGAAACACAATCGCCATTAAAATAAAGAGAGAGAGAGGAGAGAGAGAGAGAGACAGAGAGGGAAAGACATAGCCAGATGATTGTTTTCTCAAAATTGTTAAGACAAGCCATCTTAGGATCTGACAACTGATCTGGTACAAATCAAGGGAGACAATCTGCACCAGTTTATATTCCCGTTCACTAATGTGTAGTATCTGTTGCGCTTACTTCAAATCTCATGATTAGGGAAGATAATTTGTGTGAACATCTCCCTATTTCGTTGAAATTTAAAAAAAACAACAAAACACAACAGATGAATGAAGAAGAAAAAAACTGTTTAAAACAACAAATGCAACAGCAACAACAAACAAATCAACACAACAAAACAAAACAAACAGAGAAACAGACAACAAAAGCAGATACAATACTACTTCCATAGAAGTTAAAAGACTTCATAAATAATTTTAAAAGCAATACAAAGCAAAAGCAAAATATTATTCAAGAAAAAGAAATTTTAAAAAATGACAATGAACAAGCATCAACAACAGCAGAAACACGACTGAGCGGAGATTCTATTACTGGCTGTCAGGTCAGTCTGTAAAATCACACAGAAATAATGATAATCACCTCGGTAACAACAGGGAGTTCACCTTTGTCCTTGTAAAGAGCCCTAAAGAGCGAATAATGTGATCATTGAATTTAAAGATAAGTTAGATTATCAACGCTGATACACAAACTGCCACAGTCAGAATTACTGAAAATGTCAGATAACAAGGGTATAACCATTTTGCTTGAGTTCCGATCCTCAAATAATAATATGACTGGCCGAAAAAAAGGTGAATTTTTAAGATCCATTATGTGATGATAACCTCTAACTGTTTGCTGAACCAGTAATGTTTTCAGGTAAAGTAAACACGATAATTGTTCAGGTGAACTCTTTACCTCTGACAGTCTGTGTGAACTGAACTGAACTCAACTTCAGTGGTTGCAATTTTAAACCATTTAGGAATGAATAAGATAAATATCTTTAGCCAGTAATCTCTGCCATGGAATATTGACAAATGGAAATAAGAATTTACTCAAAAAGTATTTTCATCTCAATGTCCCCGCTTTTATCATCAATTTTCACCTATAAATGTCTTTAAATTATTTGGACGCGCGGGCCACTAAAGAAATAATTATCTTGTTTATTTTAGCCACCCACGACTTTCTAGCAATATGAACTGTCTTCTTTTCAACACGTGATGAATTTTTATGGTTTTGATAGACATTTGACCACACGACGATCTTCTCTGTCTTGTCCAGATTAGAAAACTTAATTGGTACGGTCATGTCATAAGATCATCGTCACTTGCGTAAACCATCATGCAAGGCGCTGCACCAGATGGGAGGAAACAAGTGAGATTAAAGAAATGTTGAGAGGAGAACGTCAAGTGGACAAACTAACCTCTCGCCAGGTCCCTGAGAATGGCAGGGGACACGAGCAGATGGACAAGAATTGTCAAGTCATCTGTGGTGACCTCCAGTGGCTAAGGATTTCAGTCAGTCTTTCAATCAGTCAGTAATGGGACAGTCAGTCAGTCAGTCAGTCAGCCAAACATGAATATCTGAAATTTAATATAATGAGTAAGGGGCAGATTAACAGCATGAAAAACATCAAGAGAACTTTAAAAAAGATTTAATGAAGAATACCATGAATAATACGTGACTATCCATATTTTTCATAGAGGATGATTATGCTGAGATTCAATGTTTGACCAGTTGTCCCATAAATATGATTAAAATTCTATTGTAAAAGAGGAAAATCTCAGGCATGTAAAAACAAAACAGGGCATCCTTTTGTTACCTCTTTCTGTCTACCTTCATAAATGCCCCGTTTTCGCAGGTGCATCACGTATATTATGAATTTGGCAGACTAATTTCTTGATTGAGCTGTTTTGATCTCTCTTTACCAGCTATATCTCAAAATGTCTCAATATTTCAGAAAATTAATTTTCAGCCCCGACTATTTGACTATATAGTTATCATAGTCTTCATGCTTTTTATTACTGGCCCATCTTCGGACCTATTCATCTTATAGATTATGCCAGGACATTTCGATAGCATGTCGTCTGTATGACCTGTAATCTCTTTTGTAATTCAGTTGTGATGATTCATTTCACAAGCCTAAAGAAATGCTGATGTGCGAATGAAAAAAAGAGTTTTTTGTTTGAGATGTTTTTATCTTTCCAGATGATTTTCAGCCTCGTGTTGTTGTTTGCGCTAGGCGTGGATTATGACCTTGCAATACAGGACAGATCCACCACGCTATATTTAAAATAAAAGTTCTGAATAATTTTTGTAAACTCGGGTATCTTTGGGAGAAAAAAAAATGAGAAAATGGCACAAGGAAGGGAACAAGACTCATCCCTTGTCTGTAATAAATAAGCTTATATCGTTTGGATACCGGTGCAGGTTATGTGTGTATGTTTGAACGTCCGATTCAATCATCATCCACCCATGCCACTCTTCCTTTCAATATTGACAGATCAGATTATTTCAGTATTAACGAATTTCTCATCAACGCTGGACAGTTGAGCACAAACCGTGCAAACCGTTCTTTAATATTATCTATTACAGGTGCTGAAGTGAATAGTAATGTTCGAGTCTGAATCTTGTGTGGACATGTGTGTGTTGTCTGGGGTTCTTTATATCATGTCTGTGTTCATATTTATACTTCAAAATTCATTTTAAAACATCCATTCTCGACAATAATGTCATTTTGATGGGGTGCGGTTTTGTTTTCATCTTGCAATGTTAATTAAATACCATACAAGTATATTTCAGCCATAAATGTTCTTTTTTTTCCTCAGTCAAAAACAGAAACAATGTCCTGATCTATACGTTGCCTGAGTGTTTCGTCAGTAACATAAAAAAAGCTTAAAAGAGCGGTGGCAAGACTGAACCTGAATTTTGGTTACCAGAATATGAAAAGTTCTTGTTATTTGGTTCTCCGCCATGCTTTTTGGTTATGTAGCCTGGTTTTATTTTTCCTGAATTTTAGTTGTCATTGCAGGCTTCATAGCCAGATCTTTATCAGTAGCATGATAATTTGATATATTCCAGTGTTTTTATACAATTTTTCATTAATTGTCTTTCCATTCAGCTAATTAGTAGAGACAGCCTAAAGCAGATTAAGTTCATATTTTATAGTATGGCACTTTACACTCCTCCCCCCCCCCGCTCTCCCCCTAATCCCTTCTAAAAAAAAAAAAAATCAGACAAAATTTGAAATACTATAATGTCTCCTGCAGCAAAATGAATAATTCTCTTTTGGCCTTAAAAGATTTCTGATCTAAAATAAAGCAAAGATGAATTCATGTAAAACTAACTAAAGAGACAGATTCCGTGAATATTTCATCCATGGCTATTATTTCCTTCTCAATTAAACGTTAATTAATCTATTAGCATTTTAAATTTTAAAATATAATACTTAACTTTTATATTACATGATCATTGAGAACGTGTGGTCTTTGATAAGGTAATTTCTTTGCATTGACAGCGTTAAAAGATCCTTCTTAGAAACAAACAATCAGAAATTTAATATTGTGACAAATGCATTAAGAACTCCAAAGAAAAATCTGACACTATGCTTTCATCTACATGAAAAAGATCTCTAAGATTATATTTAAACACCTAAGAAGACGCTCAATATGAACCCATTTTCTTTTCTAATATAGACAGGGCATTTTTCACTTTTAGATGGATATGTTCAGATTTTAAAATTGAAATCAAACAGTAAATCTGGCTATGTCAGGGAACCAGTGTACTATGTTACATTTCTATACGTCTTAGAACAAAAAATAACTGACACTCCTAAGGCATTTAGAAATTTGCCCGAATTGTTTGTGTATGTATTGAATTCTCAAAGTTCTTAGGCTTACGATATGAATTATACGGTAGTTAATTCGTTGCATTGCAACAGCACAGTTGTCACACAATTTGCTCCTTATAGTCTCATTCAAAACAAAATCATTCTCGATTCGTTCTTGTGCTGCAGACGACAGTCTCAATATAGATCTAGTCAAAACTTGTACCTAATGTAAAGTTAAAACTGGTTCTATCTAAGCAAAGACAAGTCAAACTTTAAACAATACATAGTTCTAGATCTACTCCAAAATTAAAGACTCAAGAAAAGAAAGTATTCAAGTAATTCTCAAGGAATTTATCTGCATAGTACATTTTTTTTCTGACGACGTACGTTTTTCTAGCTACTTTAGTATAACACGTTATGATGTTTAAATGTTATCGCCTTGAAGTTTGACTCTTAATCTCTCACTGATTTTATTCGCTTGGTTTAGACTTGCCCAATGTTGGCTTCAAATATGCAAAATGTGATTTAGGTAATTTGTATTGTGGGAACTTCAACGACATCTCACGAAGTAGCTTTACATGATTAGCCGAGACGAAGTGCTCAGCACAGAATGACTTGGTATTGTTTCTTAGTTTTGATCATAGGATCTTTCTGATTGAAGGCTCTGAGTCACAGCCGCATCCGTCTCTGTTTGGGCTCCAGTCTCGTCCCCCTCGATTTTCTCCTCATTTTTGGAAAACGAAACACCTTGAATTGTCCTTTCTCTGTTTAGCACTGAAACTTCAAAATGATGCAGCTTGCTAGCGTACTTTTTTACGTCGTGATTTATAGTTAACGTCAGTTACCTCACACAAAAACTCTTCTGAGATACGTTCGTTGGAGAAAGATCCAGTCAAGATGGCAGCGAAAACAAACTATCTGAATAGTTACCGATACATGTAATGAAGCTTAGGGACCTCAGAGATACTAAAACACCATAACAGAAGAATTCATACCTGTGACGAACTTACAGGATTTAGGTATTTATAAGAATGTAGAAAAGGAGAAAAGAATATCATTCAAAGTTTATATGGCAGGATATCGAGTCTGTATGTAAAATATTTATAGACTAACACAATTTATGTTGATATCCTTCCTGTGGTTTCCCTTTGACGTTCGTTTTTGCATTGATTTCGCTTTTCATTTTCTTTGAGGTTCTCACTTCAGCCAATTAATTTCAGATAGTTATCACTGTCAAAACCATTTAAGTTCATTAATTCTTGAAAAAAAAAATTAACTCTTGTTAAAGTCCAAAACTGAATACCTGAAAGAGATCACATTTTCGTTATAGATGGCAAGTTCAATGTTTTTATTAATTGCAAATTAGTCAAAACTGAGACGAATAGACGGTCATTGAAATGAAAATGACGTGTAAGTACATTCTCATTTTCATTTCCTATTACTCCAGGACGGAGATCGTGTACCTTTAACAAATATGACACTCCTCAATGACTAAAACTGAAAAAGATTTTCTTCAATTCAGTAAGATTATTAGAGATAAAGCGTTTACCTAACTGATTTTAGAGCCAAATCTCCATAGGAACATCATCGTATCAGCTTAACAACCCGGCTTTATCATCTGGTGTTGGGCTTTAAATTACATTAGTTTTGCCAGTTACATTTGGTATCTAAGCAGTAGCGAAATGATTATATTATCTTTATTATTTAAGCTGTCCGGGACGGCTCTTAATGGTAAATTGTTTTTTAAAACAAACTATTAAACCAAAGTTTCTTCAAAGCCATTGATCCCATACTTATACCTCTAATAGGACAGTTTACTTTGCTCTCTCAGTGAGGTTCCTGTCTTTATCTCGGTCATCAACATTATTTCTGTGTAATTTCACCTGCCATTCTGTCGAAACTAACAGAGTCGAGTCACGACTATTATTTTGTTTGTGCTCATTTCTGTTAGCTCTCTTCTTCCTTCGTTTTTTCGATGCTATGCCGTTGTTTTCTTTTCGTATATTTATTTTCGTCTTGCTATTTTTGTTGTTGTTGTTGTTATTGTTGTTGTTGCTGTTGTTGTTATTGTTGCTGAAGCTCTTAAATTTATATCTGCAGTTTTATTTGCTTTTTTTTGTTTGTTTGTTTTGGTTTTTGTAGAGTTATCCATCTTACTTTTGCAAAACGTTTGCTGTAAATTTATACAAATTTACCAATATAACTGAAGGTGAAATTTAAAACTGCACCTAGCCTTCCACGATACAAAGTTGTAAAAGATAACGTTGATCATTATTAACCTCATCAAAACCAGATACCAGCTGCGGGCGCTAAGATGGTTATCGCATGATTTTTTGAAAAGTGCCATACTGCGTCGTTTTTCAGGTAACCGAAAAAAACATTGATATCGGCTAGTTGCTAATGTGCAGCTACTCTCCAGACATTCTGAAATCCTTAGGCGATAAAAGGCTTTTGTGAAAGGACTGTCAGACCAAGAGGGAGAATATGACTCGAGAAATACTAATTAATAACGCTGGACCCCTTTCAGTAAACAGTTTGATAGCTTCACCCAAATATGCATTATAGGTTTGGCATGGGTTTGTAAATTGTCAATATTTTTATATAATATGCGCCTTTTGACCTTTTCGAGCAATCTGGGCTCTATTCCTTTCATGCTCACTGATATATAGAGATAATTTTAAACACCGATCAAGAAAGACGATTTTACACGATTATCATCGAATTTAACAAATTGGAAGGAATCAACAGAAAACCTTTCCAGGTCAGCCATACTTGCCACTAGGAATGACTGCCATCTTCATGTTTAGGTCTTGTCTTTAGGCAGATTAGTTTAAGTAACGGTCCATGTTGTTGTTGTTGTTGTTGTTTTGAGCCCGGTTGCCTGAAACGTTGCACTCTAACGGTAGAAACATTAAAAATGTGTGTTCTCTTGACCATTTCTTCAATTTCCATTCCCCGTCAGTTTTCACCTCCCCCTCCCCCTCCCCCCCCCCGCACCTCCCCATCCCCATCTCGCCCTGTCCACCTCGCAGGCTCTTGTCTTCTCACTCCTTTGCATTACCTTCTGTTGTAGCCACAGTTCCAACAAGATTGACTGTAACAACAACATAAACAACAATATAATACACAACAATGGCGATGACATAAGAACAACGCAGAAGTAAGCCAAGAATCCAGGTGAATGGAAAATAAATCTTAGAGGATGTCTAGCCATTTTAATGTACAGACTGAGTCGGTTTTATTTGCTTTCAAGTGCAAGGTTATCGGTAATGAGGTCGGCAACAAAAACAATAACAATGATTACATCATAACATAAAGAACAAGATAAGAATGAAAAAAAAAATCTAAAACAAAACAAAATAAAAACAAACAAACAAACAAACAAAATAAAACACACACACACACACACAAACACATACCAAATCAATGATTTCTTGATTTTTTTCAAGAGCATATTTATTGATAATCACGACAGCAAGATAGATGGAAGAAAGACGGTGACGTGAAATGATCGTCGGAAATTGGTGAAATAAATCGTGCTTGTCTCAAACATTTAGATAGAAACGATTGGATCATGCGCTTACTTCTGTAATGGCGCAGGAATAAAAGATCAACACGTCGCTGTTTCGTCCCAGTGATACGATTGCCATACCAACCAGGACTGTTCTACTGAGACAGTCATTCACAAAGGTCAACATATCATTGAAGTACGATGATCTTAATTACAGCCAATGTTGATTATGGAACTCCAGGTATTTGGTAGCAACGTTAAGGCTGTATTATTGTATGGCTCTAAACTTTGGAGGTTTACCGTAATCAATGCACGAAATCTCCATTCCATAATTTCCTGAATACATTTTAGGGCGAATAATGAAGATAATGAACGAATGGTTCAGCTGCCTAGGCTGCATCAGTTGCCCCGATGAAGAATCAACATGTTAAAAAATTTGGCCGGGAACATCTTATTCAATTTTTATTTTTACATATCAAGTTCCACATATTGTTATTTAAATTTTGTTTCGCTTAGTATATTTGGTTAGCAGCAAGTATACAGTCCATCTTGAATTTTAAGATAATTTCTATAAAATGACCTCAATGAGTGTGATTAGGAACAAAAATGTATGTAAAGCAACAAATTAGAAACTGACTGAAATCGAAACTGTGAAGAAGTACGTGGTGATTAAATTGGCCATGCGGCTGTTAAAAAAAAAGATGCACAGGTATTGTTAGGAGAGTCCTGGTTTGGAAGGAACAAGGGGCAAGGTCCATCCAGAGGTAGATCGAGGACTACTTGGAGAAATAGGGCCAAGCCTGAGCGACGTAAAGAAGGGACGTTGACTTGGCACAAACTCGAAATTAAACCATAAAAGTTTGGGTATCGTTTTCAGAACGCTTATACTCTAGCCGGGAGGGGGGGAGGGGGGGGGGCAAGAGATTTACAATGATTATAGTGCATTGGTGACATTAACTGAACGAAGCTTTTTTTTTTATTATTGTTAATGTAATCGATGCAAACATGCATCTACCTGAATTGCAAACAAAATGTGTCCAATACCACCCACAGTCATAAAACTGAGGTCTCGTAAAATTCTACAAAAGCTGTGATTAAAACGGGCAAGATGTCATAGGATGCCAGAACAAGAGGAAATAGTGATATACTTGACGCAATATGGCCACGGTGGCAGTTGTGGACCTTCATCATTACACCACTTAGAGACTTTTGATCTTGAAGTCGAAAACATCACTAATCCTCTCTACTCATGTTTTTGCTTCAAGTAGATCTAGAGAACAGCCTGTGAAATTCCTGCCGATATCTTGAACTCATCTTATAGTAGAAGAAAATGTTGATGCTAGAGCTGATGGTTTGGAATTTGTAATACCTTCCCCTCTTGGTTATACCTGGCACTGTAAACGCTACGATACCGATAGCGACCCCTGGGCTGTAACAACCAATCAGGACAACGGCAATGATAACCACCATAGACATGATTTGTTTGTCTCTGCTGGAGGTCGAGTTACGCTGTTTATCTCTTCCAGCCGATTCTGACCTCCACTGGGCTTGTTTGAGTTTCACCACCAGAATTACCGTGAACAGAATAATGATAACAAAGGAGATCATGCCCAAAAAGGCAATGAAAGCTAAACCCAAATTCCGAAATTCGGTTGTATTCTCTCTGAATACCCTGCGAAGCAGAGTTTTGTTCCTCCCTGGGTAAAATTTCCAGCCAATATAAGTCGTCCCAAACTGTAGAGGGAGAGGCAAGAAATTTATGACATATACAAAGCATATGACAATGGCAGCTTTCCGTGGTGTGAAGAGCTGTTTGACTTTGAGTGGGAACAGAATACAGAAACATCTCTCTGCTGTGACGAAGGCGGTGATCCAGTTTTCAATGCGGACAAAATAGATATGGGTGATCGAGACTGTCAGGTATTGGACTTCACTGAACACGATGGGGATCGAAGAGTTGAAAGTAAAGGACTGACACACACGCAGAACCATTCTAAAAACAGTAAACAGAACAGATCAGATATGGTCAGTGCGAAGAAGCTGATATTGACAGTTGTGGTGAAGCCTTGTCGGAAGTAAATGATGATGTTGATGATATTGGCTATTATTCCAAAAAGTCCCACAGCGCTACAGATAACACAGCTGATAAGCTCAAATGCCTGTCTCTGGTTGTCCGTCAGTAAATCTGTCTCTTGTGTTGTTTTTTTCTCCCAGTGTTGAGGAATAGGCAGACTGGTGGATAATTGGCCGGCTGAATTCATCTGTAAGGGTGGATCTGCTCTGCATGTTTGCCCAATGTTTTAATATCACCAGTAATGCTGGGTAAAAATCAGTGTCTCAATGTTAGAGATGGGCTTAGCAAAGGAAGTCTATATTATACAGTTCGTTCCCGACCCTTCTGTCTGACGTTTATACAATGCAGTATAGCAGTACTAAATCAAGGCTACGGTTGATCAACAGAGATAAGAACAACATTAGCAAGAATCATAATTGTTCGTGTACACCTCTCCTTTTAATGTTGGCTGGTTGTTTCAATGGTCTTGCGAACCCAGTAGATGTTGTCCAAATATCATTGCTCTTCCAAATTCCCTGTACTTGTATTTTTTACTTTTCTATTCACTCACATGTGATATATCTCTATAGTATAGATGTGCATTTGAGGTTTATATTGGAAATTCAGAACAAAACAGTGCCAAGACATATAACAGTCATCGTAAGTGCCACGAATGATCAGTAGTTGTAGACTAAAGGTTTTTTGACGATCAGAAAATGTTCAGTTGGCTCCGCTCCTCTTGAAACTGCACACCAGATGATGAAGTCCATTATGATCTACATACCAAACCAATACAACCACATTTTTCAAGCTCGAATCTGATGAATCACATTCTCTCCGTTGGCCAATTCCACTGTCTGTGCATGAAGTTTTGTAGCACTGATTATGACAAGCCCCTTGCGTCATTCCTCCGTCCCCGGACAATCCAATAGACAACAATGGCACTATCGAGTATACTACGAGATTATATAGTTGTCCTCAACTTAGAAAAAAAAGTCTCTTCAAGTAATAAAGATATGAATAATTTTCCACATATTACGTACAAATGATGGTGTTCCACACATTGAATGACCGAAATCATGTCTTACTTCCCAGTACAGCCCACAGTTATCACCATTATGTTTACTCTCATGGTTATTGTCATCCTTTTCTCATACTTAGATGGGGAGAGATTTTTGCCTGAAGCAATGCCATTTAAACTCATCCCATGCTAAACTTGGGCTTAAATTTTGTCGAAGATTCAAGGCTGATCAACGAAATAGGTTCTAATTCTTCCTATGTCACCTGTCTGTCAACTATTTTAACTGTCCAGAATAATTGACAAATGGATTTGAATACAGAAACATTCTTTAAGAAAAAAAAAGGTAGTCTTTCGTTGCTGGAATACATACAAAAGTCGCTATTAAAATTTGTGGATTTTGGGACCTTTTTTTTTCTTTTGTCATATTTTCAGTAAAATTCTTTTTTTTTTTTTTTCACTAAAGGTTTTTGACTCGATATTATGTTTAGCTCGAGTTCTGAAAATATTATTTGTATTGCATCGTCAGCAGAGAGGAGTGTCTCTTGTGCTAAAAATACAGCTTTGCCGTTCTGTTTCCTCCCTCTCTCTCTCTCTCTCTCTTGTTGTCGGAAACATTAATCTAGACATGAAAGCTGATGAATGGAAACGTGTTGTTTTTGTTTTCGTTCCTCCACTTCCATGAACACGTTTTATGTTCAAGTTAGATGAACTTAACCGGTCAAGGAGAATTTTACAGTGTATTTTTTTTTCTTTTCAATTTCTCTGATAGCACTTTAGAATCGGCCAATTTGGTCGGCTTGTCAGTCCAGGTCAGGTGATATCAGCAACATTGGCCCAGTGAAATGCGTTTTCCATCAAGACAACTTTTTCTCTTTCTTCTTTATTTTATTTTTACATTATTTTCTTTTAATTTATTTCATTTCTTTTTTTTTTGTGTGCCCTTTGCCTTAGCTTTCTTGAAGTGAAAAACGTTGACCTATCTGATGGTGCTGCTTTCAGATATAAGTTATATATGTCGTCTTGTATGAAACGAAATAATATTACAATGTCAGAGATGAAGCGGCGTGAGTGGTCAACTGCTCAACCCGTTCCATAAGACTGAATAGTTAGATTCTTCCTGGTTGGTTACCTCTTTCTCAGGCAGGCTGAACTGAGTATTAAACTATGCCGCCTTAAAAAAATGATTGCTATTTGATGTTTCTTTTACAGTTTAATGAATTTTTATTTAGGAAAAGTCGTGCCATTGAGCGTGTTTGTTGCAATTTCGTCGTAATTGTGCGAACGTGCCGTTATATCAAAACTCTATATTCGATTTCAGGAAAAGGGATAAGAATAGCGGGTTGTAGAATTGTGTTTCTGTCTCAAAATACCGTAACACAGGCTTGTGAAAAAGAGTCCCGAATATCCATGTAATTTTAATTTTTAAAACTGGTAACCAGACTTAGAGATGTCACACAATAGTCGTGAGACTGAAACTTATTACTTTTATGACAGAAGTTGAGTCTATGTAAAATCCTTTAATATTCCATACAGTACTGTCTCTACAGCCTTTTTTTTTTCATTTGAAATTTGGCATATTTTTTTTTCTTTTGCATAACATTTAACAAAAGCATAAATATGCTCAACTTTATATCGCGCAGTTTTTCGGCTGAAAAGCTTTGTCTGGGTTGCTGCGATAAGTAGTTTTCATGGTGGAACAAAGTCCACTATAGATAGGAGCAACAAATCCAGTGATAGGTCCTTTGGTAGACGGGTGGGGGGTGGGGGGGGGGTTGGGGGGGGGGGTGGGTGGGGGGGGGGGTGGGGG